>CM075877.1:32644054-32909054 GCA_038021265.1 Cyprinella venusta
TTTGTTTTGAGCTGACTTGGCTTTACTGGAGTTATGTAGAACGCCCTTATATGGAGATAATGGGTGTGTGTTATGCTAATTAGGACCTGCTGACACGCATTTAGAATGGACCCTTTTCACATTTTCAGTTCCATAGTGGTGAACAGAACCTGAGCTAGATTTATGATGTAAAGGGATAATTCAGCCAAAAATGGAAATTATGTCGTTAAAAAAAAAAAAAATAGTGCGGGGCAGCAATTAATCTCATCCAAAATAAAGGTATATATGCATGTATGTATTTAATATTTAAGACAAATGTGTATAAAACATTTTTTATGTATAAATTCTGTTTAAATATGTCTTAACCCTCTGATGGTCCTCGTCACTTCTGACCAAATAATTTTCTGTTTTGAATTATTAAAAATCACAGCTTCATCGGAATGTTATGGTACTTGGTGACATTTATGGCATTTGGTATGAGAATACAAAAAACAATTGAGGTCATGATCCGAGCATGCTAAGTGGTGGTAAAAAAATTAGTCACGATTTTGGTCTTTGGTCAAAAATGACCCCCATAGGAAATGAATAGGAAATTGACAAATTCACACATATTTATTTCTTTTTCTTTTTTTTTTTTTTTACAAACTTTTTAATAAGAAATAGTTTTTGAGATTGTTTCAATTATATATTCAAATCCACCAAAAAAAAAAAAAATGTGTTCATAAACATCTGGGGAATTCACATGCTTCTCCATAGAGAGCTGTACATGCCATCTAGTGGTTACACCATGATACTACGCTTTTTCTCTATACTGTAACCAGATGGTGCTAATTTTCTTCAAAAAATATTTTTTTTCTGAAGGCTTAGACTCTATATTAAACTAAAATACTGCATTAATAATTTAAAAAAAACAATAATATATATATAGAAAAATATATATAAATTTCCATTGAAAAAATAGACCATAAATATTGCATAAATATTAATAAATTCAATCAAATTGTCTCAAAATACTAAATTAAAAAGAATAAATATTATAGAACAAAAATAAATTACATTGGTTTTACTGGGATGGAAGAAGTTTCATTTTTAGGCCTCCGGTCACTTCTGACCGGGAAGGCCCAGGACGTGACTCATAAAGGAAGACCATCAGAGGGTTAAATATATACATGCATGTGTGTATTTATATAAACAAAATAATTACACACAGCAAACAAACTTTTATTTTGGATGCGATTAATAACAATTAATCGTTGCCCAGCACAAAAAAAACCCTAAAAAAAACTATGGAAGCCCCATCAACTTCTTTAGTGTTCAGCAGAAGAGAGAAACTCATCCAGGTTTGGAACAACTAACTGACTAAATGATACATTTTTAGATAACAATCTGAAAAAACGGTTCGTTCTCTAGGTTTAATCTTAGAACGAGGGAGACAACAAATCTAGACACGAACGCCACATTACAAGTTAAACTTTCGTGCAAAAGTTCATTTATTTCAGTATACAACTTGAGAGCTGAAACTAATATATTATATAGACTCATTACATGCAAAGTGAGATATTTCAAGCCTTTATTTGTTATAATTGTGATGATTATGGATTACAGATATGAAAACCTTTTCACAAAATGTGGGGTTTTCATAAACTATAATCCATAATCAGCAAAATTATACCAAATAAAGGCTTGAAATATCTCACTTTGCATGTAATGAGTCTATATAATATATTAGTTTCACCTTTTAAGTTGAGTTACTGAAATAAATGAACTTCGAGTTTCTCCTGTATGAGCGAATGTGTTTTGTGGACATTGAGTTCTTACTTGTCGAGAGTGACCTGGTCTTGTTTGGCCCATGCGAATTTCCCATTGACAACCGTCACGGCATATTCTGGAGAGAGAGAGAGAGAGAGAGAGAGAGAGAGAGAGAGAGAGAGAGAGAGAGAGAGAGAGAGAGAGAGAGAGAGAGAGTGAGTCAGCTGAAGATGAACAGAGATTTCACAATGACTCGGCATGAGAACGAGCACAGAAACATAACCCCGTTGTGGTCGAGTGAAGCTTGTGTTCGCTTGTAAAATACCGGAAGCGGTGTTTCTTCTGTCCACATTCTCTGGATCCAGTTCATCGTGACTCAGGAAATCCTGGATGCGCTTCAGAGACACGCTGGCCTGACGGGAGATTACAAAACCATGAGTGGAGAGCTGGACAGGACTACTCCAACACATCAGAACAATGATCTCATCGCAGGAGTATACTGAGCTGGAGATTTCACAATCATCAAAACAATCAGAACTCAACATGCTTGAATCTGCCACACCTTCTAAAACTAGCTCAGAGTTACTGTATATAACACACACACACACACACATATATATATATATATTCAGAACTGAGCTAGTTTTAGAAACACTGTGTAATAATGCTTTTACAAAGGCAAAATAATTGTCTGCCATCATCGTTATCAGTGAAATAAAGTGGTTTATTGCTATAATTTTTGTCTGTGAAATAAAATGGTTTATCGTTTTATTATTATCTGTGAAATAAAGTGGTTTATTGTTATATTATTATCTGTAAAATAAAGTGGTTTATTGCTATATTATTATCATTGAAATAAAATGGTTTATCGTTTTATTATTAACTGTGAAATAAAGTGTTTTATCGCTATATTATTATCTGAAATAAAGTGGTTTATTGTTATATTATTATCTCTGAAATAAAGTGGTTTATTGTTATATTATTATCTCTGAAATAAAGTGGTTTATTGTTATATTATTATCATTGAAATAAAATGGTTTATCGTTTTATTATTAACTGTGAAATAAAGTGTTTTATCGCTATATTATTATCTGTAAAATAAAGTGGTTTATTGCTATATTATTATCTGTGAAATAAAGTGGTTTATTGTTATATTATTATCATTGAAATAAAATGGTTTATCGTTTTATTATTAACTGTGAAATAAAGTGTTTTATCGCTATATTATTATCTGTGAAATAAAGTGGTTTATTGCTATATTATTATCTGTGAAATAAAGTGGTTTATCGTTTTATTATTAACTGTGAAATAAAGTGAAACACTGATAATAATCATAAATGTTTCTTGAGCATCATATTAGTGAGTAATGATGCTGAAAATACAGCTTTGATCACAGGAATAAATTAACCTTTACTGTATATTCACATAGAAAACTAATGATTTACATTATAATAATATTTCACATGTTTACTTCATTTTACTGTGCTTTGGACTAAATAAATTCAGCCTTGGTGAGCAAAAGAGACTCTTTCATAAACATTAAAAAATCCTGAGATCGGTAACGTTTATATATCACTTTTAATGGTAATTGACAGCTCTAAGGTTGTATTTAATCAGGAATATCTGTAATATCGAGAAGCGTGCTGAAGTGAAAGCTCACTTGTACGATGCTGCTGATGACTTGTGGAAGCATGTTCAGCGGGAATCTCAAGATGTTGAACAGAGACAAGGACACGAAGGCCTTCTCCGCATCCAAGATGTTTTCTTCATCCACTGTCACATAGACGGCAAACGTGGTCAAGGCCACCTGAAGGACATCAAGAGCACAAGCACACACTCATTAAGGGTTCAAAGTTAGATTTCATTAGTTTTTTCACTTGCAAAAATGTACGTCATGACTGACGCTCTTTTGAAACATGAGCCGGCAACTTTACGCCTAGATAAGGATCTACAAAGATAAACATTATAAACATTAAGCATTATCCTCAGGCTAAAAAAATACATATATATAAATATATATATATATATTTTTTTTTTTTACTCAACTCCTGGGTTGAGCCTTTGGGGTTATTTTTTCAGAGTTTGGGTAGCTTTTGTTACCCAGATCCTGGGTCAGAAGTAACAACCCAGGAGTTGAGTTATTTATCGCAGACTTTTTGCGACGTCTTCAGTAGAGATCAGTGCAGGTCCGTCAAAATTGTGTGTCTTCTTTAAAATACAGGTTTGTGTAAATTTTATTTTACCTATAAATTCGTTATTGTTCTGTATATCCTTTAATTTTAATGCAAAGCAACGTACAGGGCACGATGTGAGTCACCTAAACGAGTGTGACGAGTCTTGAGAATATATATATATATAAATATTATAAAATATATAAATATATATATAAAATATATAAATATTAGGCCTGTCAAACGATTAATCGCGATTAATCACATTCAAAATAAAAGTTTGTGTTTACATAATATATGTGGCTGCACTGTGTATAATTATTTTGTGTATATATATAAATACACACACATGCATGTATATATTTAAGAAAAATGTGTTATTAATATATCAAATATTTATGTTTATACATAATATTAATTATGTATAAATATATATAAAGTATATACTTTCACATTTTTCTTAAATATATACATGCATGTGTGTGTATTTATTTATGCAAAATATCTATACACACTACATACACATATATTATGTAAACACAAACTTTTATTTTGAATGCAGCCCTAATAAATATATATATATTTTATATATAAATATATATAAAAAGTTTGATTTATCCAGTAAAATATGATTGAAAATAAATGAATTATCATGCAAGCCAGTGGTTGTATCAAATATTTCTTTAAATTTAGAGTTTGTTTTTTTAAGTATTTTTAAGTTTAGAGGATTTCAGTTAATCCAAAGACATTCATTCATGTATGACGTAAAATAGATAAATAAATAAAAGTATTATAGTAAAATGAATCAGCTATCCTGGGTTAAATCAACCCAGTATGATGGGTTAAATAAACAACCCTAATTAGCTAATTGCTTCTGCCTGCTCCTTCTCAAACAAATTTTTATTTTTATTCTTTTTTTTGTTTTTGTTGTTGTTTTGGTATTATTACTACTATACTTATTTTCTGGTGGTTGTGTTTTACTTTGTGCTTTTAATTATTGTTTTGTTGTTTTATATCTATGTTGATTGTTTGAGACAAAGAAGAATAAATAAATAAAATAAATAAATAACCCAATTTGCTGGGTAAAATTAACCCAACATGTGCCTGTGCTATATTTACCCAGCCCTTTGGTCGAAAACAACCCATATCATATTTTTTGTTTTTTAAACCGGTGTTTTTAGGGACAGAGGAGTGTTACCAGGAAAGGCGCGCTGGTCCAGGCCATGGTGGACAGGGCGCTGAGGTAGGCCGTCTTCTTCAGCACGTTCAGCTCCTTCTGTCGGATGGCCAGGATCTTCTCCTTGAAGGAGGTCTCCCAGGCGTAGAGCTTCAGCACCTTGATGCCGTTGAGGATCTCGTTCATCAGCTTGATGCGGTCGTCCTTGTGTTTCATCTGCTCCACCTGCGCACAGCATCACTCACACGCTCGTATTGCTTTCAGGGACACGTTTTCAATTAAGTTAAAGTTTTAGTAATTTTGGGCTGTCAAACGATTAATCGTGATTAATCACTTCCAAAATAAAAGTTTGTGTTTACATAATATATGTGGGTGCACTGTGTATAATTATTTTAGATATATAAACACACACACATGTATGTATATATTTAAGAAAAAAATATTATTTATATATGAAATATTTATATTTATATATATAATATAAATTATATATAAATCTATATACAGTATATACCTGAAAATATTTCTTAAATATATACAAGCATGTTTGTGTATTTATATATATCTAAAATAATTATACACAGTGGACCCACATATATTATGTAAACACAAACTTTTATTCTGGATGCGATTAATTTTGGATTTTTTTTTGTTTATGCAGATTATATTATTATTTTTATTTCAGTTTTAGTTTAGCTTCAGTCCATCAAGGTCAAATAAATGAAAATGATAAATAAATAATTATTATAGCTTTTAGTATTATTTTAAATTAGTTTTAATTTGTCTATTTTATATTTAAATTCCAGTTAGTTTTAGTAATTTTGCTGCGCAGTTTTTTTCTCATTTTTATTAGTTTCTTTCTGTTTTTCATGTCTATAGATTTTGTCAATTTTATTTCAGATTTTATTCAAATTTGCAAATTTTTTACATTTTGAATTTGTTTTTATTATTATATTTTCCATTTTAATCTAAATTTCAGATTAAGTTTTAGAAACGTCGCTGTGTTTGTCCATATAGATTTTGTTCATTTTTATTTCAGTTAAAGTTTTTATTCATATTTATTTTTATTTTCATTTCAATTAATTTTTTGTACATTTTTAGTAACTTTGTTGTGCTTTTTGACATTTTTATTAGCTTTTTTGCCAATATGGATTTGATTTATTTTTCATTAACTTTTAGTTTTTTTTTTTTTGTACAAGTTAAAATAAACAAAAATGAGAAATGTTGCAGTGAATTTGTTTTTCTTTTTCTTTAATTTTTTTGTAATTTTGTTGTGCATTTTTGTCATTCTTTATTTTAATTTAGAATTTATTCATTTTTAATATCAGTTTTAATTTTCGTTAAAATTTTAAATGTATATATTGTTTTATTTAAGTTAATGTTTTTAAAGTAATGCTGTTGTGCATTTTTTCAGTTTAATTAGAGTTATTTTAGTACATAAATAAATAAAAAATTAAAATGAGAAATGTTGCCTTGGCAACTATAGGTTAAATAAAATAAAATGTTTTTTTTATATATACTTTCTTTTATTACAATTTATTCTTTTTCAATAAA
Source organism: Cyprinella venusta (assembly GCA_038021265.1). Lineage (NCBI taxonomy): Eukaryota > Metazoa > Chordata > Actinopteri > Cypriniformes > Leuciscidae > Cyprinella > Cyprinella venusta. The sequence continues at coordinate 32,650,685 of CM075877.1, forward strand.
TTGAAAAAGAAATCTTTGTATGTTTAGTGTATTAGTGTATTTGTAGTTTTTCTTTGTAGTTTTAGTGAACTATCATGACTCTGGAGCAGATATACAGACATCAATGACACTCGTGCTGTCTCTTTAAGAGGAAATGAAACTTCACAAAAAATGTGAGCGACTGATAAGCTTGAGCTTTGAAAACCACAGCAGAAGAAGATATATTGATAAGCAGCACAACTGAAGCCCGTTGTGTGAACAGACCGACCCAGTTTGTGTCTGAATAAGAGTCAAACATGTTCCCACAATCCAACATACACATAGAAATCGTTCTTTCATTGCTACAATAAAAAAAACTAGATTTCAACTAGATTTTATGCATCAGTCATTCAATTTAAGGTTGAAAATGTGGAAATGTTCAGTAATAAATAATAGCATCTCTGCCATTGAATTATTCACTCAACTCTTTTTTTGTTAAATGAACATTAAGTGCAGATTAATGTAAACGTTGCGGTAACGTTACTCCTGAACAGGACAGCTGACCTGGTAAGTTCTGGTCTTCATGGCGATGAAAGCGTTGAATGGGATCAGCAGAACCATCACGGCCACACCAGCCAACACCGACGGACCCAGGTTCTGGAGAAACACAACAATCAGAACCAATCGCTCACGACCACCGTCATAGCCGAAGTCTCGAGATACTGTTCGTTTCACTTTGATTTAGTAAAAGTTTTAGTAATTTTGTGGGGTTTTTGGCCATTTACCAATCAGATCAACCAGTGAGTGGAGGCGGGGATCATTTGCATATTCATAGAATTGCGTATACTAAATGAGGCTAGGGTGTCGAGTTACATTCAAGCTTTTTCAAGTAAAAAACGCTTAAATATGTCATTTTGGTGATCAAAGATGAGTTTTAAGGGATACAATTATTGATCATTCCATGAGCAATGAACAGTATTTTTGTTTAAAGACCAGATAACGCTGATCTAACGTTTAATTAACGTTACTGAAAGAATGTTTGTCCATAACTCTGTTCCTTTTTAGATTTTATTAAAACTGTTTAATTTATTTTATTTATTTAATCGGTTTAAAGTTACAGGGACCGTGCACATTAATAAACAATGTGCCAGTTTAGCCATCTTGGCTAATTTTCAACTGTAGTCACTGGGCAGATGTACCGTAATAACCCATAAAATACATTCAGACAATCAACAATACTCATACATACATTAAAACAAATGACATAAAAGCTCATTGATTTTCTGTTTTTTGTTTTGGTTTTTTTAGTCACATTTTTTTTTTTTTAATTTTGTGTTTTTTTGCCATTTTTGAATGAGAAAAAATGAGAAATGTGGCCCTCGCAACTAGCTAAAAAGTTTTTTTTTACATTTTATTTAATTTCAGTTAATTTTTATTTATTCATTTTGTTGTGTCTTTCAGCCATTTTTTGATGATTTGATGATTTTTTGATGATTATGGCTTACAGTATGAAAACCCCAAATTCAAAATTAAAATATTGTGAAAATATTGGTTTTTCAAAGCTGTAATCCATAATCATCACAATTATAACAAATAAAGGCTTGAAATATCTCACTTTGAATGTAATGATTCTATATAATATATTCGTTTCACCTCTCAAGTTGAATTACTGAATTAAATTAACTTTTGCACCATATTCTCATTTTTTGAGTTTCACCTGTATATATATTATCTTTCAATAATTCAAGCATTTTTCATAAATATGTCTGTTTTCAAGGGTTTTCCATGTTTTTCTTTTTTAAAACAATCAAATTCAAGCCCTTTATGCATCTTGTACGAATAATTAACATGTCATGGGTTGAACTGAAAAATTGAACATGTTTTACGTTCTCGGAAGCCAATAATTAAGACTTAAGATTAATAATTTGATTCCTTTAATGTCAAAAACAAGAGAGAAAGCCTCCCTTTTAAAGGCCTAACAGAAGTTTATTTTACATGTTTATATGCCTCGAAGCGTTTTAGATTTGCATTTTGAGTTTCATAGAGAAACACTGTGTGTGAGCATGATTATCCGTTTAACACACACAGAGAAGGGGAAGTGTTTAGATGCAAAGCTTCACCTGCCACAGGAAGAAGAGCGCCAGGATGATCTGCAGCGGCGCTGACCACAGCATGTTGAGGAAGGTGGTGAGATCCATGAAGCGCTGAGCGTCCACAGACATCAGATTGACCACCTCGCCCACCGTAGACGAGCGCTTGGCCGCGTTAGTGATCACTAGAGACTGCGGAGAACGGCCAAAACGGGTCAAATGTGCTTCTACAATCCAACATACACTGTAGAAATCAGTCTCTTCATTGTCACAATACAACTACAACTAACTAAATTTAAGGTTTAAACTGAAAATGTTTGAATCATTTCTGTCATTGAATCTGAGTCATTGAATCATTCACTCAACTCTTTTGAATCATTCACTCAACTCTTTTTTGAATATAGATGGAAATGCTCATTTCGAACTTAAATGGTTGTAATTCAAGAATGCTTTGGAATTTAGACGTAAAATTGGTCTCGTTTTAAAGAAGACATTTGGCAGATTTTTGTAGAAGTGAAATAAATTAAGAAGCATTTTTTTTAAACAAAAAAAAGTTATGAAAATGTGCAATATAAAAAATTTTATTATTCATATTTTATATAAAATATATATTTTCAAAACCTGGCGACTCTAAAACTGCTAAAAAAAATCAAAGCCAAAAATCTGAATAAGTTGTGTTTCAAATTTTAGGTTGATATTTCAAAAAAAATGAGCTTTTAGTGAGATTTTGTTTGGGCGCAGTACCGAACTTTTTCACTAGGGCACAACTAGACTCCATTACAGCCCATATAAGGGCACCTCCATTTCTATATGAAATAATAATAATTATAATTATAAGATAATTGAATGGATGCTTTCTTTTGAACTCTTGGCATGAGAACAAACAGGTTTCTACCCTTCTTTCATGATTTTTCATGTTCATCACAATTTCAAAATAAAGGTCTAAACACGCCTTACAGTACGAAAATATTCTTGTCGCAAATTGATAAATTACGGCTCCTCTGTAATATATTTTGAAAATCAATCACCAAATATGAAAACTAGAGATTCTAAGCTTTCAAATGATGTATAGTTTGTCAAGATTAGTTTAGGTTTAGTATAGGATAATACTGTTTTAAAAATGTAATGGATTTGGGCCCACCGGTGGCACTAGGCATGATGAAAAAAAATTAAAAGATTTTTTTTTTTTAAATATGTAATTTTATTGATCGGGATAAAATGATTGAATACAGGAAGACTTTAAAATAAAGATTCCAATTCATCACTTTGTAAACATTAGAGAAACGTTACATTTGAATGTTCTCTCAAGGCTTTATTTGTTATAATGTTGATGATTATGGCTTAGAGATATAAAACCCCCAAATTCAACATTAGAATATTGTGAAAAGGGTTTTCAAATCTGTAATCCATAATCATTAAAATTATAACAAATAAAGGCTTGAAATATCTCACTCTGCATGTAATGAGTCTATATAATATATTAGTTTCAGCTTTTTAGGTGAACTTTTGCACCATATTCTCGTTTTTCGAGTTTCACCTTTCGCCTGCTGATGCATTTCAAAGCTTTATCTAATGCAACATCCCATGACAAAGTCCATTATTTGCTTTTTCAATTCAAGGAATAATGCTGGCGATGGGCAGACGTACTTAAGTGAAGCTCATGTAAATATAAAGCGGCTCTAGGTAAAAGTGCAGAGATGTGTGTGAACAAGCCGTCACGCCTAACACACCTCCGGCGACTGAAAGCCCTGAGCTAATCTTCTGCTTTTCCTCTCTAGAGCAGACTTACACTTCTAGAAACACAATGCCATGCTGTGTCATGCTTGCATTTTAAATTAAACGCAGTTGTGCATGTCTTTTAGAAGGTTTAATGTTTATTTTGTAACTCTTGTTTCTGCCAGTCACTGCAAAATAGTCATATCACATTCAAGTGCAAGTTACTCTTAACATACAGGTGAAACTCGAAACAGTAGAATATGGTGCAAAAGTTCATTAATTCAACTTAAAAGGTGAAACTAATATATTATATAGACTCATTACATGCAAAGTGAGATATTTCAAGCCTTTATTTGTTATAATGTTGATGATTATGCATTACAGATATGAAAACCTTTTCACAATATTCTAATTTTGAATTTGGGGTTTTCATAAGATGCAAAATTATAACAAATAAAGGCTTAAAATATCTCACTTTGCATGTAATGAGTCTATATAGTACATTAGTTTCGCCTTTTAAGTGTTTTCATTGGGACTTAACGCACTTCCCTGACTGCATTTATCATAATAAATGGATAAACCTGTAATAGTAAATCATGGAAAAGTAACTTGAGTTTTGAAAGCTGCAGTTTCTAGGACTATGAACGGTCAAAATAAAGTGCTTCCTCATTTTTTAACCCCCTAAAACTAGTTTAAAAGCTTAGTTCGCCCTTCTGTCATTATTAACTCGTGTCTTTCCGAACCTATGTTTGTATGTGCAGAAGTATGCATTTCTTTCTTTTGCCTGACACGAAACAAGGGGCCCATTGTGTGGACTAAAAACACTTGAGACGTTTGAGATATTGTGTTACAGAAGAAAGAAATGCAGAGAAAACCGGCTTACAGGGAGCGTTCTGTTCTGAACAAACATTTGTTCAGAGTTATCTGGTTTTTAATAATGCTCTCAAAACATGTTCATGGTGGATGTTCGACTGACGTATTTTAAATGTTACTACTTGCGTTCAGCAAACATTTAAAAGTAACGTTCCCATTATATTTGCAGGATGACAAACTAGAATGTTATATTAAAGTCCCTCTGTGGTGAAAATAAAGCTTTTAATGTTGTTTATGTGTGTATGTGGAGTTTTATAGGCTAAACAGAGAAGGTTCTCAGCTCTCAGATTCTGTCAATTTTATAGCGTTTTGGCGCTTGTAAATGTGAACCGAACATCTCTAAATACTCTTTACTAGTTAATGGTAAATGAACACGAATGAACAATAGGGGTGTTGAATATGGAAGCTTGTTTCCACCACTGATTAAAAATAATAATAATAATTGCGACTAATTATTTCACAGTTGCGAGATATGAAGTCAGAATTGAGAGAAATAAAGTCGCAATTTTGAGAAATAAAGTCACAATTCTGAAAAATAAAATCGCAATTGCGAGATATAAAGTTGCAATTCTGAGAAATAAAGTCACAATTGCGAGATCTAAAATTGTAATTCTGAGAAATAAAGTCGCAACTGCGAGATATAAAATCGCAATTATGAGAAATAGTCGCAATTGCAAGAAAAGTCACAATTCTGAAAAAATTAAGTCGCAATTGCGAGATATAAAGTTGCAATTCTGAGATATAGACCCAATTCCGAGAAATAAAGTTGCAATTGCGAGATATAAAGTTGCAATTCGGAGATATAAAGACACAATACTGAGAAATAAAGTCGTAATTGCAGATATAAAGTTGCAATTCCGAGAAATAAAGTCGCAACTGTGAGATATAAAATCGCAATTATGAGAAATAAAGTCGCAATTGCGAGATATAAAGTCGCAATTCTGAGAAATAAAGTTGCAAATGCAAGATATAAAGTTGCAATTCTGAGATATAGACGCAATTCTGAGAAATAAAGTCACAATTGTGAGAAAAAATTCTCAATTGCAAGATATAAAGGTCGCAATTATGAGTAATATGTTCCATTAGTATTTGCAGGGTGACAAACTAGAATGTTATATTAAAGTCCGTCTGTGGTGAAAATCAAGCTTTTAATGTTGTTTATGTGTCTATCTGGTGTTTTTAATCTGCTTTAACACACACACCGTGTGTAAGTTGATAAGTGGACAGCATTGCTGAGTATTTCCTCCTTAAAACTGCAGTGAACCAAAGACAGTCTCAAAAACACACTTTGGTGTTTCTGACGTCACAAACCACCTTGTAACCAATCAGATCAACGTGTGTGAGTCAACCAGTGGATCTCTGAGTGAGAGAGTGAGTGAATGATTGACTACAGGGGGACTTTAATGTTCACAGAAAACGTTTTCTACATACAAACATTGCATTCTGGTCTACACGAGTGTTTTCTTGCATGGAGACACTAGTACACACCTTCCTGTAGATGGCTCCGATGATCGCCGAGCGAAGCCTCATGCCCGTGACAAAGCAGTACTGAAAGTGCTGATGCAAGATGAGGGTCTGTAAGAGGGAAGTGCCGAACATCAGGAACGCCAGCGCGTAACCCCACCACAGCGGCGCGTGCTCGTTCTTGGTGAAGTCGATCAACATCCTGACAGTCAAAGGAGAATCGGGTTAAAACCACACCTCTGTGGATCAGATTTCTCATTTCATGCAATGTGGTTTCCATCAATCATATTTACAAGAACAGTCAAAAGTTTGGAATAATTAAGTCTCTTCTGCTCACCAAGGCTGCAAAATACAGTAGACATTGTGAAATATTATTAGAACATAAAACAGCTGTTTTAAATGTGAATATACAGTAAAGTGTAATTTATTTCTGTGATCAAAGCTGAATTTATTTGACCAAAAATTCAGTAAAAATTGTGAAATATTATTAGAATTTAAAATATCTGTTTCTATGTGAATATACAGTAAAGTGTAATTTATTCCTGTGATCAAAGCTGAATTTATTTGACCAAAAATTCAGTAAAAATTGTGAAATATTATTAGAATTTAAAATATCTGTTTCTATGTGAATATACAGTAAAGTGTAATTTATTCCTGTGATCAAAGCTGAATTTATTTGATCAAAAATTCAGTAAAAATTGTGAAATATTATTAGAATTTAAATTATCTGTTTTCAATGTGAATATACAGTAAAGTGTAATTTATTCCTGTGATCAAAGCTGTATTTATTTGATCAAAAATACAGTAAAAATTGTGAAATATTATTAGAATTTAAAATATCTGTTTTCTATGTGAATATACAGTAAAGTGTAATTTATTCCTGTGATCAAAGCTGTATTTTCAACATCATTACTCCAGTCTTCAGTGTCACATGATCCTTCACAAATCACTCTAATATGAGGATCTGATGCTCAAAAAACATTTATGATTAATATCAATGTTGTGTTGCTTTATAATACTGTTTTGACTGTATTTCGATCAAATAAATGCAGCCTTGTTGAGCATGAGAGACTTGTTTTAAAAAACAACTTATTCAAAATGGCAAAAAGGACTGGAGAGAAACATATTTGCATCGTGTTTGCATTGTAAAACATGTGCGGAGACTGTGAAAAGCATACGTGGCGAGAGCAAACCAGCATGCAAACGATTTTACAGGCTTCTATGGAGACAATATTAATTTTACACCTCCTCCCAGCTAATCAGCGCGTTTCGTGTTTGCTCTGCCTGTTATAAATAAACACAACAAATCCATGCGTGTAATAAAAGCCGTATCTAGGTAAATGTTAAAGGAACAGAAAAGCTATTGTGTCTGTCGTTATCAGACCGTCTCATATTACACCTGTTGCTTTAAACAATGTCATACAGGTTTGGAACGAAATGAAGAGAGTAAATGTTCAACATCTTTATTATGGATCACTATATTACATTAAGGACAGGGCTGACAACTCTCTCACATTCACACGCCACTGACTCTTTTCTCACGCTCTCTCTCACACAGTTTTACTTTCTCATGCGAAGACACTGACACCGACAGATATGAAACACATTCTCAGATTCTGTCAATTTTATTATGAAATTCAAAAAATAGCGTTTTGGTGCTTGTAAATGTCACGTGACAGATCGATCTCAAAAATACCCTTTACTAGTTAATGGTAAATGAACATGAATGAACAATAGGGGTGTTGAATATGGAAGCTTGTTTCCACCGCTGATTAAAAAAAAATAATAATAATTGCGACTGTTTATCTCACAATTGCGAGATATAAAGTCGCAATTCTGAGATATAAAGTCACAATTTTGAGAAATAAAGTCACAATTCTGAGATATAAAGTCGCAATTCTGAGATATAAAGTCGCAATTCTGAGATATAAAGTCGCAATTTTGAGAAATAAAGTCGCAATTCTGAGATATAAAGTCGCAATTCTGAGATATAAAGTCGCAATTCTGAGATATAAAGTCAATTCTGAGATATAAAGTCGCAATTCTGAGAAATAAAGTCGCAATTCTGAGATATAAAGTCGCAATTCTGAGATATAAAGTCGCAATTTTGAGAAATAAAGTCACAATTCTGAGATATATAGTTGCAATTTTGAGAAATAAAGTCAAAATTCTAAGATATAGAGTCGCAATTCTGAGATATAAAGTCACAATTCTGAGATATAAAGTCGCAATTTTGAGAAATAAAGTCACAATTCTGAGATATAAAGTCGCAATTCTGAGATATAAAGTCGCAATTCTGAGATATAAAGTCACAATTCTGAGATATAAAGTCGCAATTCTGAGAAATAAAGTCGCAATTCTGAGATATAAAGTCGCAATTCTGAGATATAAAGTCGCAATTTTGAGAAATAAAGTCACAATTCTGAGATATAAAGTTGCAATTTTGAGAAATAAAGTCAAAATTCTAAGATATAGAGTCGCAATTCTGAGATATAAAGTCACAATTCTGAGATATAAAGTCGCAATTTTGAGAAATAAAGTCACAATTCTGATATAAAGTCGCAATTCTGAGATATAAAGTCGCAATTCTGAGATATAAAGTCACAATTCTGAGATATAAAGTCGCAATTCTGAGAAATAAAGTCGCAATTCTGAGATATAAAGTCGCAATTCTGAGATATAAAGTCGCAATTTTGAGAAATAAAGTCACAATTCTGAGATATAAAGTTGCAATTCTGAGATATAAAGTCGCAATTTTGAGAAATAAAGTCACAATTCTGAGATATAAAGTCGCAATTCTGAGATATAAAGTCGCAATTTTGAGAAATAAAGTCACAATTCTGAGATATAAAGTTGCAATTTTGAGAAATAAAGTCAAAATTCTAAGATATAGAGTCGCAATTCTGAGATATAAAGTCACAATTCTGAGATATAAAGTCGCAATTCTGAGAAATAAAGTCACAATTGCGAGATATAAAGTCGCAATTCTGAGAAATAAAGTCGCAATTCTGTGATATAGTCGCAATTGCAAGATATAAAGTCGCAATTCTGAGAAATAACGTCACAATTGCAAGAAAAGTCAGAATTGAAACATTTTTTCTCACAATTGCAAGTTTACATCTCGCAATTCTGACTTTAAAACACATAATTGCGAGTTTATATCTCGAGATTCTAACTTTATATCTCGCAATTGTGAGATAAAAAGTCGCAATTATCTTTTTTTTATTTTTCTTTCTGTGGCGGAAACAAGCTTTCATAGTTGAAAGATACCGTACAACTTCCCCAAATGAATATGCCTCATACATAATATCGATCAATCTGTGTTAACCACGAAAAATGGTCCATAAAACAGCTGGAGAACAATATCACATAACGTAACATTTACCTCAGGAAAGCTGCGTTAGTTGGCAAAAAAAAATTAGCTATAGAGAGGATTATTTAGCAAAATATGTGCACTGCAATATATTACATATTTGTTATATTTTTACTTATGTTATTAATAATAATACCAGCTGACAGGTCTCTCTGTGTGTTTACATAATGTCATAAGGTGAGCTGTAGCTAACATTTATACCAAATGAATCAATATAGAAATCAAAATCAGAAGAACTGAACTGCAATCATGAAATTGGTGTCGAGCAATAGTTAAAACGGTAGCCTAGCAGTTCCTGTACCATGTAAACATTGTACCAACTAAACTCCATAATTCTCACTCAGCTAAACTCACAATCTGGCAGCCCTGATTAAAGAAAACTCATTACAACCCTGTGAACATGAGCTATAAATCTGAGAAGTAGTAGATAAGAGTGATTAAAGATCACACACACACACAGGGCTTCACCTGAGCAGCTGCGGGTTGACGAAGGTGATGAGGTCCTGCAGGAGTTTGTAAGCGGAGCCGATGAGGAAGTAGGGCCCGAAGGCGCGGAGCAGCGCCCGCAGGAACGAGGGCTGCCGGGACTCCTTCCGTGGGGTCAGCAGAACCTGCGCCTCCTCGGGACCCACGTGGTTCGTTTCAGCGCCGCCGTCCTCTTTCGTGAACGCGGCCTGGTCCTTCACTCTCTGCTCACTGCACACAACAATCAACTCTGAGCTTAAAATGTGCTTGGGATCGTCAGTATTACATTTATCTAAATGTCATAATCATTTGTTAACAAGCAAGTATTCATTACTTCAATCAGCTCAATCAATTATTACATTGTTTAAATTGAAACTTTTTTTCGCTAACTGTGATTTTGCATAATATGTACATTTCTGAAATACATAACTTAGACAGTTTCCTCTGATAACAGATCACTGCAAATTGTAATGTGAACAATGTGGATTGTGTAAAACACCTTACCAAATGCATAGTAACACCCTAGCAACCACTCAGAATGGCCTAGGAGTTGCATAGCAACACCTTAGAAACTACCCAGAACACTGCTAGTAACTGCATAGGAACATCTTAGTAGCAACTACCCACAATACCATACACAGAACACCCTAGCAACTGCATAGCGACACCCTCGAAACCACCCAGAATAGCCTATGAACCGCATAGCAACAACCTAAAAACAACCTAGCAACCAGAACACCATAGAAATTGCATAGCAACACTCTCGCAACCACCCAGAATAGCCTAGGAACTGCATAGCAACACCCTAGAAATCATCTAGCAACCACCCAGAACACCCAAGAAAGTGCATAGCGACACCCTCGCAACCACCCAGAATAGCCTAGGAACCGCATAGCAACAACCTAGAAACAACCTAGCAACCAGAACACCATAGAAACTGCATAGCAACACTCTCGCAACCACCCAGAATAGAAAAGGGAACCGCATAGCAACACCCTAGAAACCATCTAGCAACCACCCAGAATACCCAAGAAAGTGCATAGCGACACCCTCGCAACCACCCAGAATAGCCTAGGAACCACATAGCAACAATCAAGAAACAACCTAGCAACCAGAACACCATAGAAACTGCATAGCAACACTCTCGCAACCACCCAGAATAGCCTAGGAACTGCATAGCAACACCCTAGAAACCATCTAGCAATCACCCAGAATACCAAAGAAAGTGCACAGTGACACCCTCGCAACTACCCAGAATAGCCTAGAAACCGCATAGCAACAACCAAGAAACAACCTAGCAACCAGAACACCATAGAAACTGCATAGCAACACTCTCGCAACCACCCAGAATAGCCTAGGAACCGCATAGCAACACCCTAGAAACCATCTAGCAACCACCCAGAATACCCAAGAAAGTGCATAGCGACACCCACGCAACCACCCATAATAGCCTAGAAACCGCATAGCAACACCCTAGAAGCAACCTAGCAACCATCCAGAACACCCTAGCAACTGCATAGCAATACCCAAGTGACAACCACCCACAATAGATAGATAGATAGATAAACAGATAACCAAAATATCATGACAACTGTGTAGCAACTCTAAAACAGCAGAAATACAAAACACCCGAGCAATACCATAGAAACATGTAGCAACCACACAGAACACCCCAGCAAGCAGCAGCATAGCAACACCCTGGCAATGACCAAGAACACCCTGACAACCACCCATAACAACATAGCAACAGAAAACCACTTCGAATTCCCTGAAAACAGCATTGCAACACCCTAGCAACCACTCAGAATAGTCTAGTAACACTAGTAACAACCCCCCACAATACCATAGCAACTGACCAGAACACCCCAGCAACCACCCAGAACCCCTTAGCAACTCCATAGCAACACATTATTAACCACCCAGAAGAACTCTTGCAATGTGATACTGATCGTAAAAATCTTGCAACCAGAAAACGGAGAATCTTTAGTTAGGATGATTGTGTTTTTGAAGACATACCTCAGCGCTTTGGCTTTCTCCACCTCCCATTGGTTGAGCAGACTGGGGACCACCAGCGCTGAGCTGTCCTGCTGGTTCAGGGACCACAGGTCTTTATTCTCCAGCGGAGACTTGTAGCCTTTAATGGCCATACTGCAGAACACAAGCAAAACATTCAGCCCTCGCGTGCATGTGTTTATTATTATTTATGTGTATATATTTCATTTTCGGTCATTGTTGTGTCAGATTTTTTTTTCCAATAAAATTAATTAGTTTGATAATGTTTTTTATTTAATATTTTGTATTTTTAGGCAATTATTTAATACTACATTATAATCACGCTGTATTTATAGTCCATTTATTCACTTTTTGAGTTTCGACCTGAAAATTGCATTTCCAACTTAATCTGTGGTAAATCTCGAACGCTTTAGAGCGACAGACTGAAGTTTGATCTCTTTTCAAAGACGATACCGGCAGATTATTGCTGGAGGGAAAAAAGTATTCAAAAGTCGTTTTTAAAAGGTGAAATTTAAAAAGTAACAATTTTTTATACACTGTAAAAAAATATTTTCAAGATTTGTTATCACAACATATTTTCTTTTGTCAAATCAACTTTATAATAATTTATTTAGTTGAGATAACTTATTATTTGGAGTTTCTGATGATTAAATCAATCTCCTTCATTGTATTAACTCACTTTTTCCAGTTCAATCAACTTAAAGTTTTAAGGCAACCAGGTTACTTACTTTTTTAAGTTAAACCAACAATATTTTTTTACAGTGTAAAAAATATTGTATTAATAGTGTATTGTTATGAAAAAATGCTATTTTTAATTTTTATATGACATATATATTTTCAAAATCACATTTTACTCTAAAATTGCAAAAAAAAAATTGTCATATTTTCTAAACTGTCATAAATCTAAACAAGCTGTGTTCCATATTTGAGCTTGATATCTCAGTAAATAAGCGTTAGGCTGCAGTACCGAACGCTTCCACTAGAGGAAACTCGTCTTTATTCATTTCCAATGCGTCATTTTTTACTTCGAGGAGCACAAGTGTGACTATTTCTTACAGGACTTGTTCGAATCATGTCCATGATTTATTTGTGTGTTCACACAGCAAGTGCCAAAACCGTTACCAAGTTTCCAACCATTCTGATAAAGAAAAAAAATAAATAAAGGTCAAATGTTTTCGGCAATAAAGGAGTAGTTCACTTAAAAAAAAACTTTTGCTGATAATTTACTCGCCCCCATGTCATCCAAGATGTCCATGTCTTTCTTTCTTCAGTGGAAAAGAAATGAAGGTTTTTGATGAAAACATTCCAGGATTTTCTCCATATAATGGACTTCAATGGGGTCCAAACGGTTCAAGGTCCAAAAGACAGTTTCAGTGCAAACTACAAACTGTTCAAAGGGCTTTAAACGACTCCAGACGATGAATAAGGGTCTTATCAAGCGAAACGATCGATCATTTAATAAATAAATAACAAAGTTTAAGTTTTATAAGCTCAAATGCTCACCTTGCTCTGTTCTGTGATGCGCGTTCGTGACTCTCCTGTTCGAACTCGTTTATCAAAATGAATGAATCTTTTTCCGAGTCAATTCGTTCATTTCTTTCATTCGTTTATTTGTTTATTTTTTTTTAATGAGCGATCGTTTCGCTAGATAAGACCCTTATTCATCGTCTGGAATCGTTTAAAGCCCTTTGAACAGTTTGTAGTTTGCACTGAAACTGTCTTTTGGACCTTGAACCGTTTGGTCCCCATTGAAGTCCATTATATGGAGAAAATCCTGGAATGTTTTCATCAAAAACCTTAATTTCTTTTCCACTGAAGAAAGAAAGACATGGACATCTTGGATGACATGGGCGCGAGTAAATTATCAGCAAAAGTTTTTTTAAAGTGAACTACTCCTTTAACACAGCAAACAGGGAAAGTTCTCAGAACAAGTTTCAGACGCACTGTCCCTTTAAATCCCCCTTGGGCTCGAGCACTGCAGAAGATCTGAGCATTAAATGTAATATTCAATATTAAGATGTCTTGTAATTGAGCCAAACACAGGGACAGGTTTGTTTCTGAGTCCCCCAGGGGAGAATAAAACACACACTCGCCTTGTAAACCACCAAAAGGTCATTTTTGAGAGGAATCCGGCAGTCGTTTCTGGACACACATTCTGGAGAAGAAATAAAAAGCGGCACTTCAGTTTCATTGCTCTGATCTTTCGAATCTCTTTTTCTTTTAATCAATCTCTGATGACGTATTATGAAGACAGTTACAGCTGGCCTTTCTTATATTCTTCTGGCCTTTCAGTAAATACACACACACACACTCACAGGGTCTGTGCCGGCGCTGGAGAAGAGAGGGGGCTTCTCGTTGAAGCAGGACAGGATCAGTTCGGTCAGGGTGAGGCCGAAGTACATGTAGAACGTTGTGAACCTCAGCTTGTCTCTGACCTCGTTCTGAAACAGAGAAAGCTGCGTTATCATCACTCATAACATCTCACGGCCATGAACACACTCAACCTCGCTTTTATGAGCAGATCTGAGATATCTCGTTTTATTCGATTTTTCAGATGTTTGACAAAGCTCAGGCATTGTCCAGCCGGCCCACATCGGACATTCCCCCAGACTCACGCCGTCGGTCACGCTCTCTGGTGTGTGTGTGTGTGTGTGTGTGTGTGTGTCGGGTTTATTCTGAACAGTGTCATAGTGAAATATGTCCTCGTTTGGCTTAGCAGAAGAATTTTAACATTGAAAAATACATTAATAAACAAATTATTCTTAATAAAATAAGCATGTAATTAATTGCACAGCATGCACAAACAATATTAATAAATTAAACAATGTGAAAATGTTACATGCACAAACAATATTATTATTAAATTACAGTAATATATCTGAAAAATGTAAATGCACAACATGCACAAACAATAATATTATTAATTAATTAAAATATCTAAAAAAATGTAAATGCACAACATGCACAAACAATATTATTAAATTACTGTAATATATCTAAAAAATATAAATGCACAACATGCTCAAAAAATATTAATATTTTTTAATTCATATATCAGAAAAATATAAATGCACAACAAGCACAAACTATATTAATATTAAATGAAAATAGAGTACCGGTATTTAAAAAAATATAAATGCACAACATGCACAAACTATATTAATATTAAATGAATATAGAGTATTCAAAAAATATAAATGCAGAACATGCACAAAAAAAAATAATATTTTTTAATTCATATATCAGAAAAATATAAATGCACAACATGCACAAACAAAATCAATATTATTAACTTGATGTCTAATAATTAATATTTACACGTGTCTGTAGAGCATGGCGTTTCAGTTCATAGGTTCAGTTTCCAGGGATGCATGAAGTGAATAAATAGGAAAACTTTAAATGCAACGAAAATCACTTTGCACAAAAGCTATGCATAAATAAAAATTCATAATCAGACGGCATGTGTTACAGCCAGGAGCAGAATCAGATGTGTTTGAGTAGCGGAGTGACAGTGTGTGTGTGTGTTAGATAAGCCGTCTTAAGCAGGTTTGAGGAACAACAGCAGCACTATTCTCTGAAACACCCGTGGCCTGAGCCGAACTCTTCATAACGCTGAGGAAACATGTAGGTCAACAGACGCATGTGACGTTACTGAGAGATCAACGATGCACACACACTTAGACTCGATGTGTTTCAGCACTGACCTCTTGTTTGGCATGCAGGATTTTGGAGCGGAAAGGCACAATGGCACACAACACTGAGATGGTCCAGAATATGAAGAGCACGCCGGACGACTGCACTCCTCGCAGCCTCTCCAACTGGATCAGGAACGTGGCTAACAACTGGAGTACAGAAACATGTGGGCAGAGATACACCACTTTTGGACAGTCTGTCTGTATTCTTACCAAATTAAAGTTATTTACGATCGCATGACAATTTTTTAATGCTTTTAACAATTTTCTTAAACTCTGAATGCACTAACACATTGACAAAACAGTTCATTTCATGCTCAAAATCACACATTGTAAACTAAAAAATACAATAATACATTACAGGTGAAACTGGAAAAATGAGAATATGGTGCTTCAGTTCATTTTTCAGTAATTCAACTTAAAAGGCGAAACTAATATATTATATAGACTCATTACATGCAAAGTGAGATATCTCAAGCCTTTATTTGTTATAATTGTTACAGATATTAAAAACCTTTTCACAATATTATAATTTTAAATTTGGGGTTTTCATATCTGTAATCCATAATCATCAAAATTATAACAAATAAAGGCTTGAAATATCTCACTTTGCATGTAATGAGTCTATATAATATATTAGTTTCACCTTTAAAGTTGAATTCCTGACATACATGAACTTTTGCACCACATTCTCGTTTGTCCAGTTTCTCCTGTATGTCTACCAAACCCCAGCAAACATGTCTCAAAACCAAAGAATTATTCAAAACACTAACATCAGAAACTGCATTATTGCATGTGTGTGTGTGTGTGTGTGTGTGTGTGTGTCAGGTCTGCCCTTATACAATAGACAGTGTATTGTATTGATCATAGATTGTGTTTTGCACTGCAGTTTCTTTTCAAGCCTCTCTACAACGGATGTTGTGCTTAACTGTTGTGCTAAATTGTTAAAAGTATTGAAAAATTGGCATAGTGATCGTACAAATCTGGAGTCATGATAAGGCATTTTAATAACCCGCCATTTATATGTCTAGTGTTCAAAATACCGGAGATGTTTTTCATGAAAATGTGTTTATTTCTCATTTAGGGTCATGAATATGCCTGCAAAGTTGTAAAATGTGCCTTTTTTATATTTCAAATGTGACCAAAAATCAACAAGACTTCTTCATAACAGCCGTCCACACTCAGTGCATTCATGAAAGTGAACGCTAACGGCCGAATGACACCGGCACACATTCATAAACCAACTCTTATGCTGAGAATAAGGCAGTGTTGCAGTTGCTTTCAAGAGGAAAACTCATTGAACATCACTCATTTGTCAGACGTTCTCACTTACCATTGTCATGCCAACTATTAAAGGTGTAACAAAATATATTGGAGGTATAATATGATCCTGGTTCATCTCATGAAATGAAGAAAACAGGTCTGTCCAGCATACGATCCACAATATCAAGCCAAGAGCCTGCACACACACATATAAAGAATCATAAGAATCAATATCAGCTACATTACTAACATTAATAGACCAATTGTTGCTCTCATTTAGAAAACTGTGAGTAGGATCCAAACTAAAAGTGCGCCAGAAAGCCCAAAATATCCAGACTTGTGTGTTTTGCATTGTGTTCATATTGCTCCTCTCTGAAATAACCATATGTGAGCTGAAAACGCCTCGTTTGCTATGCATTTCCTCATCTGCATATCATTTGCATATGCATATTCATATTCATGCACGTGTTTAACGGTACATGACATTAGGAGAATATGAGATACGGATCTGCGTTCTAAAAATCATTTAGTAGCCGATCCTCGCCTTGAATAAATAAAATAATATAAAAGACATTTCTTTTCTTTTCTTTTCCACTGGCTAAACAGTATCTTTAATTGCTTTATATTTTGAATGGGGATGTCAAACGATTAATCGCGATTAATCGCATCCAATATATATATATATATATATATATATATATATATATATATATATATATATAACATATATAATATATAATATATATATATAATAATAATTATATATTATAATAATATATATATATATTATATATAAATATTAGGGCTGTCAAACAATTAACCACGATTAATCGCATCCAAAATAAAAGTTTGTGTTTACATAATATATGTGGGTGCACTGTGTATAATTATTTTGTATATATATAAATACACATACATGCTTGTATATATTTAAAAAATATTTATACTTTATATATAAACAATATTTTTTTCTTAATATACACGCTTGTGTGTGTATTTATATATATATAATAATTATACACAGTGCACCCACATATATTATGTAAACACAAACTTTTATTTTGGATGCGATTAATCGTGATTAATCGTTTGATTTTGAATGGAAACAGATGTGCATTATTGATCATTATTTCCGTGTAAATATTTCCACGAGTTCTGCTATTATCATGCGCTGAGAAAACATTAAAACAGTAAAAGCGTTCGAACGCAATGCATCCACTGCAAATATTTCTATTGATTAGAATATAACACATATTGTATCTTCTCTGTGATAATTTGATGCAATTTAAGTACTTTTTCCATTAATGAGAATGGCATATTTAATCTAAATGTGTATATCAGGTGTGAAACATGGTGAATTGTGCAATTTTGTGATCCATTGCACCAGTATAATTAATATTTGCATTACGTTAATGGAGACGATATCAGCAATACATTCTCCGGGAGATGATGAGACCTCTCACCGTTTTGATTCTGTTTAACACAGACATCATGATGTATCCCCTGCTGTTCCTCCGGAGGTAGAGGATGTAGAAAGGCGAGGTGACCCACAGGTAGATGCAGGGAGCCCAGGGCAGGACCGACAGCTGGAAGCATTCTGGGAGATCAGGACTGTCCGAGTGCAGCGTGAGATTGGGCTGTTGAGGGAGCAGAGGCAAACAGAACTTAAAATCATCAACATCAAATATCTATCATAAAGTGCATCTGTCCATCATAAAAGTGCATCTCTCCATCATAAAAGTGCATCTGTCCATCATAAAAGTGCATCTGTCCATCATAAAAGTGCATCTATCATCATAAAAATGCATCTATCCATCATAAAAGTGCATCTGTCCATCATAAAAGTGCATCTATCCATCATAAAAGTGCATCTATCATCATAAAAGTGCATCTATCCATCATAAAAGTGCATCTGTCCATCATAAAAGTGCATCTATCCATCATAAAAGTGCATCTATCATCATAAAAGTACATCTGTCCATCATAAAAGTACATCTGTCCATCATAAAAGTGCATCTGTCCATCATAAAAGTGCATCTGTCCATCATAAAAGTGCATCTATCATCATAATAGTGCATCGATCCATCATAAAAGTGCATCTGTCCATCATAAAAGTGCATCTGTCCATCATAAAAGTGCATCTATCCATCATAAAAGTGCATCGATCCATCATAAAAGTGCATCTGTCCATCATAAAAGTGCATCTGTCCATCATAAAAGTGCATCTATCCATCATAAAAGTGCATCTATCATAATAAAAGTGCATCTGTCCATCATAAAAGTGCATCTGTCCATCATAAAAGTGCATCTATCCATCATAAAAGAGCATCTGTCCATCATAAAAGTGCATCTGTCCATCATAAAAGTGCATCTATCCATCATAAAAGTGCATCTGTCCATCATAAAAGTGCATCTGTCCATCATAAAAGTGCATCTATCCATCATAAAAGTGCATCTGTCCATCATAAAAGTGCATCTGTCCATCATAAAAGTGCATCTGTCCATCATAAAACAGTGCATCTATCCATCATAAAAGTACATCTATCCATCATAAAAATGCATCTATCATCATAAAAGTGCATCTATCCATCATAAAAGTTCATCTGTCCATCATAAAAGTGCATCTGTCCATCATAAAAGTGCATCTGTCCATCATAAAAGTGCATCTATCCATCATAAAAGTGCATCTATCCATCATAAAAGTACATCTATCCATCATAAAAATGCATCTATCATCATAAAAGTGCATCTGTCCATCATAAAAGTTCATCTGTCCATCATAAAAGTACATCTATCCATCATAAAAATGCATCTATCATCATAAAAGTGCATCTATCCATCATAAAAGTTCATCTGTCCATCATAAAAGTGCATCTGTCCATCATAAAAGTGCATCTGTCCATCATAAAAGTTCATCTGTCCATCATAAAAGTGCATCTGTCCATCATAAAAGTGCATCTATCCATCATAAAAGTACATCTATCCATCATAAAAATGCATCTATCATCATAAAAGTGCATCTATCCATCATAAAAGTTCATCTGTCCATCATAAAAGTGCATCTGTCCATCATAAAAGTGCATCTATCCATCATAAAAGTACATCTATCCATCATAAAAATGCATCTATCATCATAAAAGTGCATCTGTCCATCATAAAAGTTCATCTGTCCATCATAAAAGTGCATCTGTCCATCATAAAAGTGCATCTATCATAATAAAAGTGCATCTATCCATCATAAAAGTGCATCTATCCATCATAAAAGTTCATCTGTCTATCATAAAAATGCATCTATCATCATAAAAGTGCATCTGTCCATCATAAAAGTCCATATCATCTCTCCGTTCACTGCCATTATAAAGCTTGGAAGAGCCAGGATATGTTTTTAATAAAACTCTGATTGTATTCATCTGGAAGAAGAATGTCATGTGTGTGTATTTATACAGTATATACTAAATAATTATACACAGTACACACACATTTATCATGCAAACACAAACTTTTATTTTGGATTAATCGACTCCACAATAAATATATATTTGATAACGCTTTGATAATGAGACTTGAACAAACAATACTCCTCAGTGGCTCGGCCGTGGAGACGTCTCTGTAAAAGAGTCGCGTCTCCAGAGACGAGCCGTTCTCTCATCGACAGCAAACTTTGCTCCTCTTCTCAGAGACGCGTCTCGTGTGTCGTCGGCTGAACCCGCGAGGCGTCAGTCAGTCTCAGAGGATGAGGTTTGCGGTTTGAAGGGAAGACACCTTTCGCTGTGCCGACTTAGACGTGGTTATGAGGTCAAATGCACAAATCTGTTCATTTGTGTACACTTTAAACTCAAGGTGAACGACTCAAACCGGCAGAATAAACGCCTGTGTTAAGGGACACTCCACACATTTGCATTAAGATTTCTATTGCTATCCAGTTTCTAACAATAGAAATTTGTAGATTGTACGCACAAAAAAACTCAGTATTTTCACATTTTTGCCAATTTCCCATTCATTTCCTATGCGGGTCATTTTTGACCCGAAGGTCCTGAGTGTGACTATTTTTTTTTTACGACCACTAGCCTTTTCAAATCCTGTCCCGATTTTTTTTGGGTGTTCATATACCAAGTACCAATAGTCACCAAATTTCGGACCATTCCGATGAAACTACGATTTTTAACATTTTTTTGTATTTAAGCGCTTCGCTTTATTGACCCGAAGAACCCCAGAGGGTTAAAAGATAATCGCCACTTTATTTCTCAGGAACTTGCAACTCTGCCTTTTTTTCTTGCAATTCTGACTTTAAAACATGCAAATTGTGAGATTAAAAGATGCAATTACCTTTTTTATTTTTTATTCTGTGGCGGAAACAAGCTTAGATACCCTAAGAAGCAAAGTTGCAAAAGATTACGATTAAGTTTTGGTTTTAAGTACAAATCTAATGCATAAAATGTCCTGGATCTCAAATTTAAACCTGGATATAAAGAAAAGAGGAGTTAGACACAGCGGTCACGATAAAAGGCCGGTACAGATGTGCTCGTTTCACTGGAGGATTACAGGGCAGATCTGGAGTGTGTGTGCACGTGTTCAGACCCGCTCGTGTAAGCCACACCTTCATGAAGGCCAGCGCCAGATGGGTTGTGTTAACTTCCTCAACTCTTCAGATCTCTGTGCATCTCTATTCATCTCCAGCAGGCAAACATGCACACAGGATCAGGCACACCTAACAAACCAGACGCGGAGCATTCTTCAGTCCCTCTTATATCTTATATTATATCTGGACTCACTTATATCCCAGTGCATGCATTCATATTGTCACGAATGAACACTGATGATATTTTCTGCATGCATTTTTGTTTAACTACATCAGAACGCTATTTCTTAAAAAAAATGTTTTAAGCCGTTTTTGTCTTGGTTGTGTAAACATTAATGGAACTTTATGCGTGGCAAAGGTCATGAAAGTGTTACATTTGAATGAACGTTCCGAAACAAGTTGTAACATTTAAAATCGTTAGATAAGAAGAGCATCCAAAGGTTTTATTTTTTTTAATTTTTCATAAATAATTTATATCAAATAAATAATAAATGAATTCATAATTTAATATTTAATAATATTTAATTCATACTATAAATTGATTAATACATTCATATGATCATTTATAATAAATAAATAATATTTTATGAAAATTTACATTTAGATATTTTTTAGTGTATATGATGACTCATTTTTTATATGAAAAAATGTTGCATTTGTGTAAATAGAGTCTGTACTTTGAAGTGAAATCTAGTTCCTTGAATCGAGATGCAAAGTTGCAAAATATTAAGTTTCCGGGTGTTTGTTTGTTTTCTTGTGTGTTATGAGATTTACGTGGAGTTAGTTCATGTTAATGATTGTAGTTAAAGTAGTCAGTAGTTCACTTTTAAAAAAACTTGCTTTTAATTTACTCACCCCCATGTCATCCAGTCGAAAAGAAATTAAGGTTTTTGATGAAAACATTCCAGGATTTTCTCCATATAATGGACTTCAATGGGGTCCAAACGGTTCAAGGTCCGAAAGACAGTTTCAGTGCAAACTACAAACTGTTCAAAGGGCTTTAAACGACTCCAGACGATGAATAAGGGTCTTATCTAGGACCCTTCGAGTCATGACTCGAAAAAAGATTTGTTCATTTTGATGAACAGGAGAGTCACGAACGCGCGTCACAGAACGAGCATTTGAGCTTATAAAACTTAAACTTTGTTATTTATTTATTAAATGAGCGATCGTTTCGCTTGATAAGACCCTTATTCATCGTCTGGAATCGTTTAAAGCCCTTTGAACAGTGTGTAGTTTGCACTGAAACTGTCTTTTGGACCATGAACCGTTTGGACCCCATTGAAGTCCATTATATGGAGAAAATCCTGGAATGTTTTCATCAAAAACCTTCATTTCTTTTCCACTGAAGAAAGAAAGACATGGACATCTTGGATGACATGGGGGCGAGTAAATTATCAGCAAAAGTTTTTTAAAAGTGAACTACTCTTTTAAAACACGTATATATTAAGAGAACAAGCAGTGAACTAAAGGCACACCTTGTTTCTAAGTAATGAAGCACAAACACACCCTCTCCATTACACTGTCTGACAGGAACCGGAGAAGAGAGATAACATGCGTTTCTCACACTAGACCCAGAGTGAGCTGTAGACACACACACACCAGCTAAACGCCCCACTGTACGCTAATGGGGTCCAAAATGACCAAAACCGGAAGGAACACCAAACACAGCCGAAGTCTGGCTTCCAGACAAGGAATGCAGATGATTCATAATGTTTGGATTCATTGAGTAAAACTTTAAACAGTTGTGAGCAATCCTTGTAAATATTAGGGGAAGATCTGATGCGAGCCGCTCGACCGAGAGATAAAGACGCACTTCTGTCCATCATATGGATATTATATAGAGTTTACAGCTGGTGTACAAACACTCCAAGTTATTATAAATACATTACATGAATACATTATATATGTTTAAAACATTTGCTAAATTTATAATGTTAATTACTGTGGGAAAGGGTACATTATTAAAAGGACGATTCACTTTACAATCATTTCTATTTTTGGAGATGGTTTGAATTACTGATTTAATTTCCACGGCTGGTCAAAAGTTTGAATTTTCTGATGATATTAACAACTTTTCTTTGATGCCTAATTTATATAAAAAATGTAATGTGATGCTATAATAAAGCAATTTAAAAGATAAAAATTATTTAAAAAAACTAAATTATTTGAAGTATAATCAAAAATATTTAAATCTTTTTTTTAAGTTTTACACTCTTTAATTAATAGTAAAATTCCATTAAATTGAATTAATAATAATAATCCGTACCTTATTAAATTGAATAATAATAATAATAATTAATTAATTACATATATAGCGCAATAAACTCAATTCATTTACATAAAGATTATTTAATTCAATTTGATGGAATTTTACTATTAATGAAATTGCATAAAAAAGACATTTTGGGGGATTGTATGTAAGTTGCAAGTAATACATTAATCTTTCGTTTTTTCAATATACTCATTACAATAATGTAAAAACATATGTTGTCATTTTTGTATATATTATTTAGTTAATTTGTGGCTGTATTATCAGCATCAGTCCTCAGTGTCACATGATCCTTCAGAAATAACTCTAATGAACGTTTTATGGAGTAAAAAGGTGGACTTGAAGCAAAGGATTAATGCTGGAAAATGTGTGAGCTTTAATATCCTTGTGTTCCTGTTCCTCTTGCTCTACATCCCCGGTTCTAGGAAAGCTTGTCCTGTACATTGAAATTGGTCTGCAAAGCCACGGTGGTGTGTATCACAAGTTGCTTTTGTCACACAATCAACACCCTTTATGTACTGCAGAAAGGCGGTGGCATTATCACAATGCGTACAGTGTTCTCAGAAACCTCAAACCACAGTCAGAGAAAAGTGTGGTTAATAATTATCATGCTTCATACTACATGCAAACAGTAACAGACGAGGAAGATGATAATAACAACAGATCCATATATATATATATATATATGCATGCATGCATCTCACAACAAGCATTTCACTGTATTATATATCAGCATTATTAGAGCACTAATGTTCAGTTCGCCCTGATTCGATCAAAAATGACCGAAGTTATTTTTTTTTTTCATTTCAATGAAATTTAATGCTATATTTTATTTTGATAATATTTTTTTTATTTAATATTTTGTATTTTTAGGGGATTTTATGGTGCTAAATTATATTTACGCTGTATTTATAATGCATTTTGACCTGAAAATGACATTTCCAACTTTAACTGTGGTAAATCATGCTTTAGAGCGACAGACTGAAGTTTGATCTCTTTTTAAAGACGACACTCGGAAGCTGAGAAAAGTTTTAAAAAGTCAACTTTAAAAAAAAGTTACAGAATTTTACATTTATTGTTATATAAAATGTGACGTAACACTATTTCCAAATTTTATATGAAATATATATTTTCAAAACTATGTTTCACTCTAAAATTGTGAGAATTCAAAGCCATAAATCTAAAAATCTCAGCTGATATCTCAGTAAACGAGCGTTCAGTTTGTTCAGCTGCAGTACCGAACGCCTCCACCAGGGGAAACTCGTCTTTATTCATTTCCAATACGCTCATTTCTGACCGCGAGGAGCACAAGTGACTATTTTTTCAAGTCCATTAAACCTGTTCGAATCATATCCATGATTTTATTTGTGTGTGTTCACACAGCAAGTGCCAAAACTGTCACCAAGTTGTAAAAACATGTAAAAATGTCCATTCAAAAGATGGATAGTGAAGAAAGATGCAATCATTCGCTGTATTACTGGTAATATTCATGCACACAAATGCATAACCAGACAGATACTATCATTTTACAGCAAATAAATGTATAAATTCTCAATATGCGTAACACCAAACCCAGCGATCCAAACACACATTCAGATTTACACAATGACAAGCAGAACAAGCCGACTTCAACAGGAAGTGTGACACAAGGACCCGCTTTTGCTTTCCAAACACACACACACACGCAGTGTTCGAGCGCTATATTTCCTTCCCGGGTTATCACACGACACGAGGGGAATTCACACCGCTTTAATGAAGAAGCGAAACACAAAAGATATATTTAGAGACAGAGATTTTCCCATTGTCATTGGGAAACGCAACAACACGAGCTCATTACTCGGCACTTTTCTTTGGCACTTCAAGGCTTTATTATGGGGCGTTTTTGCTTTATATTTGCACATCCTCAATCAGAAGTCACTTTGCTATAGTAGTTTTACTGGCACAATATAATACAAAAATGTTAACGTTAGTTAATATATAATACAGCAGTTCACAGTGCGTGACTAATGTTAACAAGACTTTAATACAGTATTAGTAAATGTGGAATGTAATATTACCAAAGATTAATAACAGCTGTATATGAGTAAGTTCATGTTAACGACTGTAGTTAAAGGAGTCAGTAGTTCGCTTGATAATTTACTCGCCCCCATGTCATCCAAGATGTCCATGTCTTTCTTTCTTCAGTGGAAAAGAAATGAAGGTTTTTGATGAAAACATTCCAGGATTTTCTCCATATAATGGACTTCAATGGGGTCCAAACGGTTCAAGGTCCAAAAGACAGTTTCAGTGCAAACTACAAACTGTTCAAAGGGCTTTAAACGACTCCAGACGATGAATAAGGGTCTTATCAAGCGAAACGATCGCTCATTTAATAAATAAATAACAAAGTTTAAGTTTTATAAGCTCAAATGCTCGCCTTGCTCTGTTCTGTGATGCGCGTTCGTGACTCTCCTGTTCATCAAAATGAACAAATCTTTTTCCGAGTCATTTGGTTCATTCAACGAACAAAACGAAGAATTGACTTGGAAAAAGATTCGAAGAAAATCCTGGAATGTTTTCATCAAAAACCTTAATTTCTTTTCGACTGAAGAAAGAAAGACATGGACATCTTGGATGACACGGGGGCGAGTAAATTATCAGCAAAAGTTTTTTTTTTTAAAGTGAACTATTGCTTTAAAAACCATGCCAAAGTTCGTATCACTGTGATCAAGAGCTGAGGTTCAGATATGATAATGAGTGTTTGCTTTTGACCAATCAGAGCAGAGCAGCTCTCAGAGAGGCGGGGCTTAGAGAGATGGAAGCGTTTCAGACACTGAGAGTAATAAGTGATGTGCGGTGGAGATTGAATGCATGTAATCTAAATACATCTACCATCTATATCCATCTATCTAAAAACTTAGTTTAAATAAAAAAGACAAAACAAATTGCTCAATTTGTGATGCAACTCCTTAAAAAAGACTATGATGGAATCTGATTGCCCAAAAATAAATCACACTTTATATTCTTGTCACTCTAGAGCAGAAAAACACACAATTAGCACATTAAACTACAAAAATACTTGTGTATAAATATGAACATGTTCTGCAGTTAATAGGTGAGTGTTTCAGCACAGATCTGGAATCCCTCCATAGAAACTAAACTAAACAAAACACACCCTCGGGACACGAGCGCACTGAGAGTTTAATAACTAATAGGCTCCTTTCATTTGAACATTTGTTAAATATCAGGCCCTTCAGCCTTTAAGTGTTGGCCTGAATTGACCGCAGTCAGTGCTAATCGGGATTTATCCGATCACGAGACAATCCAGGCAAACAAACACGGGTCAAGCGAGGCCAGGGATTAGAAACAGAGAAATATTTCCGGGCCCAGAACGAGAGAGACCTTACCTGACATTTCACACACGCCGGTAATTGCTTTAGCTCTCCTTATAGTAACATTCAGAATTAAAGATCGGGAGGTAATCCCAGCCGGATAATCTCCAGGCAAACCAAACACTATTCACACGCCGGATATAATATTTGATATTTGTTGACTAGTGTGATCAGGACACACACTGATTCTGAACAACACTCGCATTGCTTGGTCGCTGGTTGAGCTAAACTGGTATTATCTAATTGTGTAGTTCAATTGACCAGCTGACAGATATTCAACATAATTCATGTGTGAGAGTCCAACAGAAGGACCAGTCAAATATCAAACACTGATCTGAGAACTGAGTTCTGCTCATATCTATAAACTAAAGCGGATAAACTGATAATGTTGAAAGTGTCTGAATACATTCTGGTTTGACTGTATTTGCTGAGTATTGAGAGGAATATGTTAATATGGATATTTTGGTTACACTTTGAGATTAGATTAAACACCTGCACTCTCAGAAAAAAAAGGTACAAAAGCTGTCACTGGGGCTGTGCCTTATCAAAAGGTACACTTTTGTACCCAAAGGCTGCATATTGGTACCTTAGTGGTACATATTAGCACCTAAAATGGACATATTAGCTCATGAAAGTGACATATTAACACCAAAAATGTACATATTAACAGTTAAATTGTACATATTAGGACCTAAAATGGACATTAGCTTCTGAAATGGACATATCAGCACCTAAAATGTACATATTAGCACCTAAACTGTACATATTAACAGTTAAATTGTACATATTAGGACCTAAAATGGACATTAGCTTCTGAAATGTACATATCAGCACCTAAAATGTACATATTAACACTTAAATTGTACATATTAGCACCTAAAATGTGTATATTAGCATCTAAAATGCTCACATTAGCACCTAAAATTGACATATTAACACTTAAAATGAGCATATTAGCACCTAAAATGTACACATTAGCACCTAAACTGTACATATTAACACTTAAAATGTACTTATTAGCACCTAAAATGTACGTATTAGCACATAAACTGTACATATTAACACTTAAATGTACATATTAGCACCTAAAATAGACAAACGTTTACCTTTTGAAAAGGTACAGCCCCAGACAGTGACAGCTTTTGTACCTTTTTTCTGAGAGTGTATATAATTACAAAATTTTATTGTTAGCAGGAATATGGCTTTATCTAAAAACTTTGGCGTATATTGATATTGCTGAGACTAAAATTGGTCACTCAGTTGATTTTTTGGTTAACTCAATATTAATTATGCATTATTTTTTCTCCAAGTTCTGTGTTATTGAGGGTCGGGGCATGTCGTCACGGGCTCTGGAGAGAAATCCCTGTTGTTTGTGAGGTTATTCCAGGTAAAGGCTTATTCTCTGGGTCATTAGACTATGCCATACAGTCTGTATTCAGATTCAGATCAACACTATGTAGGTTAAGAAGAAATGCAAAGGGCTGGAAATCTCTTCTGTTTCCCTGCTGGAAGCCTTCAATCCCGGGTCAAAACGGGACATCAGTGTGGAAATAAGGTTTCTTTTGGACACATCTGTTAAAAAGAGTCTTTGGTCATATATATATTGTATTGCGTGCACGTGCAACCACTCCAAGAACCTTAGCAACTGCATAGTAACACCCTAGTAACCACCCATGTCAAGGTCAAGGTGTCTTTATTAGTACCCGAGCGTAAAATCTTTGTGCAGACAGGAGACTTTCGGCAATCCATACGTAAAAACATCAAAACAAACAATCAGCATAGAACATTATAAAATAATAAAGCCTAAAACTTCAAAAAGGAACATGGCAGTGTCACCCTAGCAACCGGATAGCAACACCCTAGCAACCACCTCAAGTACTCTAGCAACACTATAGTAGCCACCCAGAACACCCTCAACCACCTAGCAGCAACCATCCAGTATTCCCTAGCAACACCCTAGAAACCACTCATGCCACACTAGCAACTGCATAGAAACACCCTAGCAACCACCTGAAGTACTCTAGCAACACTATAGTAGTCACACAGGACACCCTCAACCACCTAGCAACCATCCAGTATACCCTAGCAACACCCTAGAAACCACTCATGCCACACTAGCAACTGCATAGAAACACCCTATCAACCACCCCTAGTACTCTAGCAACACTAAAGCAGCCACCAACCCTCAACCACCTAGCAACCATCCAGTATACCCTAGCAACTCCTTAGCACCCACTCATGCCACCCTAGCAACCACATAGCAACACCCTAGCAACCACCTGAAGTACTCTAGCAACACTATAGTAGTCACACAGGACACCCTCAACCACCAAGCAACCATCCAGTATACCCTAGCAACACCCTAGAAACCACTCATGCCACCCTAGCAACCTCATAGAAACACCCTATCAATCATCCCAAGTACTCTAGCAACACCAAAGCAGCCAACGACCCTACTACACCCTAAACCACCTAGCAACCATCCACTATACCCTAGCAAACACTCATGCCACCCTAGCAACCGCCTAGAAACACCCTAGCAAATAAATTACTTTTATTTTAGTGATAAAAGTAATGTGCGGTTCTGAACACTGTTCAACTTTTCCGTGATCCGAACACCGGATGTGTTCGATTCGTAGTGAATCGATTCAACTGAGATATTGAATACTTGTTTTTTTTTATTGAACAATGATCACAGGGGATACATGTATCACAAAGAAACTGTAATTAAAGTACAGACAGTAGTACATAGTCTACTAAAAAAAAAATCGAGTTTCTGAGTTTAATAGCGTAAAAAACTACAAATGACCTGGAAGATATTTAGGAATTATATATTAGCAAATAGGTTATTTAAAAAGTGCCACAATTTTGACACTGCAAGCACCACTTTCATGTTCTTCAGGAAATGTAGATTATTATTGTCCTTCTTCTGTACAGTGACCCATGAATGAGGCTCGTCTAAGCTCTACATTACAGATGTCAGTGTTTACTCAGCTCGCGCTGCAGTTGATCGTCAGTGATATGATTAGACTCACTGTGCAGCTGCTGTGATGAACTGGGGTTATACGCTTACTGTATAGGTTTAGACGTTCAGCTCTCTCTCAGGTTTAGATTAGCGGGTCGCTTCAGGGTCACTGTGTGTGTGTGTGTAGGAGGTATAGTTACATGCAACTTACCCTATAGCAAGTACATGTAGTTAATCACACAGTACCTATTACACTATAACAACTAAGTCGTGTATATAGTAATACATCATTTAGATTATAAAACAAAGAACTTTATGCATATATATGCTATGCTAAAATTAATTTCATTCAGTTTTAACATGTTTGTAGAAAAAGCTTTTTATTTAAATACCTGTTTGCTAATATATAATTCCTAAATATCTTCCAGGTCATTTGTACATTTTTACACTATTAAACTCAGAAGCTCAATTCTTTTTTTTTTAGTAGACTATGTACTACTGTCTGTACTTTAATTACAGTTTCTTTGTGATACATGTATCCCCTGTGATCATTGTTCAATAAAAAAACAAGTATTCAAACACGCAGTTGAACCGATTCACTACGAATCGAACACATCCGGTGTTCGGATCACTGAAAAGTTGAAGAGTGTTCGGAACGCACATTACTTTTATCACATCTTTCTATATTAGATATAGTAACTTGAGCTAGTATGCGGTTCCGAGTTTAGAATGAGTCCACAGTTGACTCTAGAACACAAGAACCGATTCATTAACAACTCGGAACCGGTTCACTTAAAACGATCCAACTCAGAAGATTAGACGCTTTGCTTCTGCGTAACGCGCCACTCCAGCAACTCATGTGATTCGTTTGTAGTTTAACGAGTGTCAAGGAGACAGAGCACAGCAGAAAATCTTCTTTATGTATAATTTACAGCTGAAAACAGCCAAACCCAGATGTGTTGGAGAACTCACCCAGAATGGCAGCTCGCGGCCGCATAGGAGCTCCATTGGCGCTGATGTTGACGGACCTCTTCCGAGAGCTGAGAGGATGTGGCGGCTTTTCTCTTCTCTTCTTTCTTGTAACTAAAACACACGGTCATGGACGACACACACTCCACCGACGGACAACCAGATAGTGTGTGTGAGTGTGTATGTGTGTGGCCGGTCCCGACCCTCCTCCCCCCGTCCAGAACCGAGAGTGCATTAGAGACAGTCAGTCTGAGGTTGTCATGGCACGAGACTCCGCCCACTTTCTGCGCGCATGCTGCACGCGCGCGCGCGCGCTTGCGAGCCGAATTACTGTAAAAAAATAATTAAATAATATTTACAGGGCTACTGGAAACGTGTAGAGGAAATCAGTGCAAAATCTAAGTAATTAAATACAAGATTAAACTAAACAAATAAATATTTTTAAAACCGATATGATAAATTAATACATTATATTAAAATTGCTTAAAATGAATAAATACCATTTTATTTAAATACAAATAATTTAAATAAATAAGTACATTAAATAAAAAATAAAATAGCATTTAAATATATAAAATACATTTTATTAAAGTAAAAAATTACATTAAAACATATTTTTGAAACAAATTAAAAATAGTTAAAATTAATACAAATAATAAATTAATACATTGTATTCAAATAAATAAATATAACTTTATTTAAATACAAATAAATAAATAAATACAATAAGTTAAAATAAATTAACAAAATGTTATTTAATTAAATGTGATTAAACTAAAAACATAAATTAGAAAATACGATATTTATTTAAACTAAATAAATTTTAATAAAATAAAAAAATCAAATAATAAATGAATACAATATATTAAAATAAATTTATTGAATTAAATACAATTTTATTTAAATAAAAATAAATAAATACGATTTAATAATAAATTAATACATTATATTTAAATAAACTGAAATCTATATAAATTAATTTAATTAAAATAAGGTGAAAATAAGTAACTAGTAAAATTAAATTAAATAATAATGAATGAATAAATAGCCTAGTATGCATGAGTGGAAAAATATGCAATGATGTAATGTAATAGTAACTAAATATTGTACACTATTATATAGCACAACAAATTTATAATATTAATTTTCACATGCTAAAACAAATGGACAGTTTTCTTAAGGATATACACAAAATTAGTTTTATTTTCAATACTTTTTCCCCCCCAGAATTATGCCTATAAGTCAGAAACACACACACAAATGATTTTTCTAAGACTTTGGAGACTTGATTGTAAACGATGCAATCGTAAACGATGCACAAGACTATATTATAATATTAATGCATTAAATAAATGCTAATAATTAGACCTTATTGTACAGTGTAACCAGAGATATCTTTGACCGATCCCTAATGCATGTGTGTGTTACAATGCTTGCATACATCGCTGGAAAAACCACACACACACATATTTGCATTATTATTTATGCCACAAAGGAAGATGATACTTACAAGACCTTTTTTGCATTCATGCAAATTGTTGTCATGTACAAAGCATCATATTCATAGAGTTGCTGGCACGAATCTGTAAATGTTGAACAGCATTAAGAAACCTAAAGGAAAAACCTGTGTGTGTGTGTGTGTGTGTGTTGTTTTTAATCCACTTTTGTTGTTTTTTGCAGCCATTATTCTTCTTGACTGGAAGTCATTATATTGCTGAATCATAAGACAAAAAAAACTGCTCTGAGTTGGGGAAACCCTTTATAACATCAAGGGTTATTATCTAAAAACCACCCAAAACGTGAAGATAAGCACACTATACAGCAAACACGTTCAAGGGCGAACGTTATAACACTCAGAGAGATTGCTAACTCGTTGTGACTCGGCTTGGCTGGTGAAAACGTTTAATATGTTGTGTTTCTTGAACAAAAAAAGATGTTTTTTTTTCTTTTTGGGTGTCGCGCGCCCTCTAGTGGTTCAACAGAGACGGCGGAATGACGTCAAACATGATTATTTAGGTTTGTTTTTTACAATTTTTTACAATTTTTACAATTTTTTACAATTTAAGAATATCTAGAGACTAAAAACAGAGTTTGTTTCAGTGTGTCAGACAGTACAGGTAAGTTAACCAGGATTTTAACCAGGAGAATTTACTTTTACACTGACAATACATACAGATGAGATAGCCAAATATTATATAAACACACACAAGCCTGGGGTTTTCAGACTGGGGTCCGGAGAAAGGTTTAGAGAAAAGCAGTGTGATTTTTCAAATAAATTATTAAAATAAATAATAGATTAATTTAACAAATACATACATTTTAATACAGTGAAATAAAAAAAAAAAAATAAAAATAAAAGTCATGAATTAATACATTACATTAAAGTAAATAAATATCTTTTAATTTGAATAAATAAAATCTAATTAAACTAAAAACACATTTGAAAAAATAAGATAAAAATGAATTGATTAAATAAAAATAAGATGAATTAATTAACGCAAGTGTTGTTTTCTCAGTTTGGCCTCTAGATGGCGCGCATGTCCACGCGCTGCTTAACCAAGGGGATAGTTCACTTTGAAATAGATTTTTGATATGTTTTATCTTACCTCAAGGGCATCCAATATGCAGGTGTCTTTGTTTCCACAGTATTTTCAATGTTGACATTTTTCGGTCAACCGGTGTTGTCTGTCAGTCATATAATGCAGGGTATGGGGGTATTTTTAGACTAAACATATATGCAGGAAATCGCAATGGAAGATGATTTCGATATATGTAAATATGTTTAGTAAAAGGTAGAACTCCCGAAATCTCCATGTAAACATTGCGTGACGTAGACGCGGCGCGAGATCACTTCCGGCGTAACGTCTGGAGACGGTTCAGTTCGGTTCAGTTGGACTTCTGATTCATATCAATTCGACGGCTGGGTAACAAGAGGTAAATACTATATAAATACTGTTTTCTCATACAAACCACTCGTTTCGAGTCTTAGGCTAGGCCATCTACTTACATTCTCGAGTCATTAAAGAGGCTGCATGCGATTTGGCGATTTCCTGAAATTTGAACTCGCGACTGACCCCTGTGGGCAAAAAACAGAACTGCTCTTCCTTCTGCTCGCTCTCGCAGCGCGCGCTCGTATGTGCACACTTCACAAGTCATCTGCAGCAAGGAGGTCAACATTATGTTTACAGAGGTAAGACCAGTTAATACATATATTGTTTGAGATACGAGTTTTGTTTGCGAGTGCAGGCTACTTGCTAGTTGCTACTAGCGTTTTTCACCGACGTCACGTTCTGGGCGCGGTAACCCGGATGAGCGACCATTACGGAGGCAGGCACTCGGATGTAAACAACAGCATCGACTGCACTGTTAATGTACGACTGAACACATTACAAAAAAATCCGTGGTAGATGCGAACTCATATAGAGAAGGACCTTACATTTTTTCAAATGTAGCGCCGCTTGGATGCTTTGCGGAATATACGTAACATGAACGCGCTTGACGTCACATCCGCAGACAGCGCGGGGAAAAGTCGGACCCAGAAAATAGGAAAAATAGGATAGGGGACAGGCTGTGAGCCGACAAGGTGTCAGTATGCTCATCCGGAGATAATTTGAGTCATAAATGGTAAAATAAAAAGGCTATTGTTATGTTTGTTTTGGGGAAAACTGCATAGCCTATTTAAATCATGTTTAATTTGGACTTCTCTGTGTATGCTCTTTGAGGCAGACCCCCATCCCCGGAATTATATGACTGACAGACAACACCGGTTTGACCGAAAAATGTCAAAATTGAAAATACCGTGGAAACAAAGACACCTACATCTTGGATGCCCTTGAGGTAAGATAAAACATACCAAAAAATAATTTCAAAGTGACTATTCCTTTACTGTAACATGGACGTACCTCTGTCGTTTGAACGACTTTAATTTTCCAATCGATTCAAGATCGTAATTAATGTATTTAATATAAGTCACTTTACACAAACAACACAAAGCCGCCAATTTTAAGGGGTTTCTCCTACGTTTTACACCGGGGTTCCCTTACGCATAGGCGCATGCGCACACAAAACTATGGAAGCTTGTTTCCGCCACTGAATAAAAAAAATAAAATAAATAATTTTGACTTTTTATCTCACAATTCCGACTTTTTTTTCTCACAATTGTGAGTTTATATCTCGCAATTCTGACTTTATTTATCACAATTGCGAGATAAAAAGTCAAAATTGCATGATAAAAAGTCACAATTGCGAGAAATAAAGTCAGAATTGCGACTTTTTATCTCACAACTCTGACTTTATAACACATAATTGCGAGTTTATATGTCGAAATTCTTTTCTCAGAATTGTGAGATAAAAACTCGCAATTGCGACTTATCAGGCCAATTCTAAGGGGAAAAAATTAGTATAAATCTCACAATTCTGACTTTATATCATGCATTTCTGACTTTATATCACGCAATTACGACTTTATATCTTACAATTCTGACTTAATAACTCGCAATTCTGACTTTATAAGTCGCAATTCTGACTTTAAAGTCGCAATTCTGGCTTTCCACCTCATTCTGAGAAATAATGTCAGAATTGTGAGATAAAAAGCTGCAATTACCTTTAATATTTTTCATTCTATGGCGGAAACAAGCTTCCATACCGAGCTGTATGATAGATAGATTATCAGATAGATAGAGGATTTTAGATAGACTAAAAATCCTACCTAGACATCATGAGTGTGGGCATCACAGGCGCGCGCAGCATTTTTCCCCGGGAACGCGCCCGTGATGCCCAAAAGTGCAGCCTACGTAGACAGATGATCAGATCTGTGTGTTTGAGAAGCTGAACTACACACACGCAGAGCAGAAACTCGCTCAGTGTTGCCCTGAAGAGTGAAGAGTTCACATCGCCTCTGTCTGGAATACTGTTGGCCGGTTCATATGATGCGCGCGCAGCTCGGGCGCGAACGTCATTCTAACGGACCCGTTAACTAGAAGACAGCTGATGACGGGACGATGATCGGGCACGAGCGAAGTTTACCGGCCAGCGCGTCCCGTAGGAGACTCTCACGGGTCGGGAGGAAACACAGCAATGGATCCGTCCAGTGAGTTCACTTATAAAGTTATGAGCCATCCCTTTGATATAATATACTGTAATCAAAGCAAAACAATACTCTAAAAATATACTGGGTTGTTTTAACCCAATTTGGGGTAAAATATGGATAAACCAGTCGTTGGGTTGAATTTTTCTATTATACATTTTTAACACAACGTTTTTGGGGGGTTTGTCATTGACCCAAAATTGGGTTAAAACAACCCAGCATTTTTTTAGAGTGTGATTTTAGGTCTAATACAAACTTTTTTTTGTATTATGTGTAAACATTTTATAGCCTACCTTACTTCTGATTAATTTTAAAAATGCCTTTTATGATTTTTACACTTGTTCCAGTAGCAGACTTTCTATATTTAAAATTAGAAAAAAGTTTTTTATATTTTAAAAAGCTATGCTCTAAACAATGTACGAAATAAACATGACTTGTTTACTCAAATCGCAAAATTGATTATAACTTTGAAAAAAGTCAACTTGGGACTAACTATTAGTCGTTTAATGCATACGTATGTTTTATTGTGCATCATTTCTAGTCAAGTTGTTTAAAATGTTATTTCCACCACATCATTTTCCACATTCAATATTGAGATGGAAATGACACTGATGTAATGGAAAGGATTTCTCATGATTGTTCTTCATGAAAAATATGTTTTAAGTTAGTTTAATTCAGTTTGTCATTGATCAGAAAAGTGTCTGGTGGTATGAATCCATAAATATGAATAAATTGAACTGATTTATACTATATCATTCCTTGAAAAATTTCCTAGCATCCCACAATAATAGTACAAAGCTTAATCAAATATATCAGTTATATTGGCGGCCTAATACCAACTATTCCCTTGGAACAAATAAATAATAGTGAGGTTAGAGATTTTATTTATGGCCCAAAAGATGAAGAAACACACATGTAATATTAACGCAATGAAAAGGAGCTTTTGTGCCACTGCTACTGAAATACAGGATTTAGACAAAATCCTCAAAGTATTATAAAGGTATTTAGAGGAACTGCACATTTGCACATTGCCATTCATTATTGATGGACAGCCAGATTAAAGGATTTGTTCACCAAAAAAATGAAAATTAGCAAATGATTTATTCACCCTCAAGTCATCCTAGGTGTATATGACATTCGTCTTTAAGACAAATGAGTAGGAATTTTGAAGTCCGTAAAATTGCCTATCATAAAAGTGCACATATGCATCATAAAAGTGCATCTCTCCATCATAAAAGCGTATCTATTCATCATAAAAGTGCATCTGTCCATCATAAAAGTGCATCCGTCCATCATAAAAGTGCATCTATCCATCATAAAAGTGCATCTATCCATCATAAAAGTGCATCTGTCCATCATAAAAGTGCATCTATCATCATAAAAGTACATCTGTCCATCATAAAAGTGCATCTGTCCATCATAAAAGTGCATCTATCATCATAAAAGTGCATCTGTCCATCATAAAAGTGCATCTATCATCATAAAAGTACATCTGTCCATCATAAAAGTGCATCTGTCCATCATAAAAGTGCATCTATCATCATAAAAGTGCATCTGTCCATCATAAAAGTGCATCTATCATCATAAAAGTGCATCTGTCCATCATAAAAGTGCATCTATCCATCATAAAAGTGCATCTGTCCATCATAAAAGTGCATCTGTCCATCATAAAAGTGCATCTGTCCATCATAAAAGTGCATCTGTCCATCATAAAAGTGCATCTGTCCATCATAAAAGTGCATCTATCCATCATAAAAGTGCATCTGTCCATCATAAAAGTGCATCTGTCCATCATAAAAGTGCATCTGTCCATCATAAAAGTGCATCTATCCATCATAAAAGTGCATCTATCATCATAAAAGCGCATCTGTCCATCATAAAAGTACATCTATCCATCATAAAAGCGCATCTGTCCATCATAAAAGTGCATCTGTCCATCATAAAAGTGCATCTGTCCATCATAAAAGTGCATCTCTTTAAAGCAGTGCAGGTTTGCCTCGAGTTGATCCGTTTGCTTCCCTCCTCCAGGTCGAGCTCATCCAGCGGCACGGGCAGATCCACGGAGAGCTTCGGGATCCGACAACCGGCCAAGAACAAGATCCGGCGTCAGCGTCTGTCGGCTGTGTTCGGCCGCGGCCCTCGTAGAGACTCGGCTGAGGTGACGGACGATCCCTCAGAACTGTCCAATCAGGTCTCGGCTCCTGGCATCCTGAAGATCTTCGGCACTGAGATTTGCGAAGGAGCGAATTACAAGAGCGTTCTGGCCACGACACACTCCAGTGCCAAAGAGCTGGTCAAAGAGGCTCTCGCCAGGTGAGTGATCAACGTTATACAGCAGTCAGAACCCAGACGACAACAGATCCGGGCCACACACACTCTAAAAACATTGGGTTACAAACAACCCAACATTGGGGTTGTACAACCGAACACATGTTGGGTTAATTATACCTAGTAAAATGGGTTGTTTGTTTGTGATTAATTTTAACTATAATACTAGCTTTTTTTCTTACTTCATACATACATTACAGATTAATTTGAATCCTCTAAACTTAAAATATATATATATATATATATATATATATATATATATATATATATATATACACTCCATACTGGGTTGTTACGTCTGACCCAGGATCTGGGTTACACAAAAACTACTCAAACACTGGGTTGTTACGTCTGACCCAGGATTTGAGTTACACAAAAACTACCCAAACACTGGGTTGTTACGTCTGACCCAGGATCTGGGTTACACCAAAACTACTCAAACACTGGGTTGTTACGTCTGACCCAGGATCTGGGTTACACAAAAACTACCCAAAGACTGGGTTGTTACGTCTGACCCAGGATCTGGGTTACACAGAAACTACCCAAACACTGGGTTGTTACGTCTGACCCAGGATCTGGGTTACACAAAAACTACTCAAACACTGGGTTGTTACGTCTGACCCAGGATTTGAGTTACACAAAAACTACTCAAACACTGGGTTGTTACGTCTGACCCAGGATCTGGGTTACACCAAAACTACTCAAACACTGGGTTGTTACGTCTGACCCAGGATCTGGGTTACACAAAAACTACCCAAAGACTGGGTTGTTACGTCTGACCCAGGATCTGGGTTACACAGAAACTACCCAAACACTGGGTTGTTACGTCTGACCCAGGATCTGGGTTACATGAATCTACCCAAACACTGGGTTGTTACGTCTGACCCAGGATCTGGGCTACACAAAAACTACTCAAACACTGGGTTGTTACGTCTGACCCAGGATCTGAGTTACACAAAAACTACCCAAACACTGGGTTGTTACGTCTGACCCAGGATCTGGGTTACACAAAAACTACCCAAACACTGGGTTGTTACTTCTGACCCAGGATCTGGGTTACACCAAAACTACTCAAACACTGGGTTGTTACTTCTGACCCAGGATCTGAGTTGCACAAAAACTACTCAAACACTGGGTTGTTATGTCTGACCCAGGATAATATGTATATATATATATATATATATATATATCTTTGATATGCTGGATCTGGGTTACACAAAAACTAGTCAAACGTTGTGGAGCAGACCGTTTCTGGTCTCATTGACTTCTGTAGTATATTTTTTTCCTACTATAGAAGTCAATGAGAGCAGAAACTGTCTGGTTACTGATATTCTTCTAAATATCATAAAATCGTCTGAATGGATTCAAAAACGGTAAAACTCGACTGTTTAACTCTGAGGGAGTGGTAAAATGAGCCTATTTCCAAAAAAAGGTGGAGTATCCCTTTAAAATGTTTTATTCTGTGATGGAAACAAGCTTCATAGAAAACATGTTTCACACTGCAATAATATTTCACTGTTTTTACTGTATTTTTACAAATAAACACACCCTTGGAGAGCAGAAGAGACTCTTTCAGACACATTAAAACCCTAAACCCCAACAGTAGTGTGTGTGTGTGTGTGTGTCCTATCAGCTGCTCTGCTGTGTGTATTGTTTCAGATACTCCCTGAGCAAAGAAGAATCAGATGAGTATGTGTTGTGTGACGTGATCGGCTGCGTGGAGAACCAGCGCTGGAGGACTGAATATGTTCGTGTGGTTGGAGACGACGAGAAGCCGCTCTTGCTGCAGTCGCTCTGGAAGCCCAGAGAAGGTTTCGCTCGCCGATTTGAGATCCAGCGCAAGGCCACGGTGGAAGAAAACAACTCTAAAGACAAAGACACGGTGACCGCTGGTAAACCTCAGCATAATCACTTCTACACTGGAGATGTTTGGTGTTTTGGGGCACTAAAATGCTATATTTTACGAATGCATTGGTGCATTGGAATGAAAATTGGTGCGTGTCTTCGGCTTGATGCCTTGAAGGTGCTCAAAAAGTTTTGGAATAGCGCCACCTTGTGGTGAAAAGATATTGAGTTTGATAAGGCCCCCTGGTTGAGAACTGTTATATCCACTTATCCTACGTGGTTCTATGAATATGCAAATGAGCCCCGCCTCCACTCACACACTCACTCACTCAGAGATCCACTGGTTGACGATCACATGTTGATCTGATTGGTTAAAGGTGGTTTGTGACGTCAGAAACACCAAAGCATGTTTTTGAGACTGTCTTTGGTTCACTGCAATGAACCAAATGCTGTCCACTTATTGAACTTACACATGGTGTGTCTAAAAGCATATTAAAAACACATATATACAACTTTAAATGCTTTTAATACTTTCAATGTCTCATTCTCCAGGCATAAACGCTCAGGCACGGAAGCTGCAGAAGACTCGCTCCCGTGGGCGATCGATCCGGCTGGACGATGGAAAACACAATATGTTTAAGAGTCTCAGCCTGACGAACCTGAGGGTCGAGGCTCACGCAAACCTCACGGAGGATCCAGAGGCCGAGGTCTACAAACACACACACTGTCCCGCTGGTGAGCGCGAGGAGACGGAGAGCAGCGATGACAACGACACGCAGTTTTCCATTCATCCGCCGCTGGATTTTCCCTACTTTCTGCTTCTGCAGGGCTTCAGTTACACACAGGTAGGACAGACTCGCACTTCCTGTCATAACTTAAGAAAACACTTAGCTTGGGTTAACATTACATTAAACTATCATTTGGTTGGTTTTGACATTGGCTGTCATGAGGCCGTTTTAGCATGTTAATGACAAATTGAATGTGTACCACTGTAAAATATTTATTGACACAGTTATAACAGCCTCATGACAGCCAATGTCAAAACCAACAACATGAGAGTTTAATGTAATGTTAACCCATAAAGTTAAGTGGTTTCTTAAGTACGATAATTACGGAAGGCATATTGCATTCACTTGAAGAAAAAAAAATCTATTCTGTTTTTCTGAATTAACAAGTTAATAATCTCAGAATTACGAGATCATTTTAATGGAAAAAAGTGTTTGCTCTGTTTTTCTGAATTAACAAGTTAATTTTTCATGGAATTTTTAAAATATTTTATTTCATGGAAAAAAAAATTCCATGAAAAATTAACTCGTTAATTCAGAAAAACAGAGCAAAAAAAAAAATCCATTAAGAATTAAGTCGGTAATTCAGAAAAACAGAGCAAAAAAAAAAATCCATTAAGAATTAAGTCGGTAATTCAGAAAAACAGAGCAAAAAAAAATCCATTAAGAATTAAGTCGGTAATTCAGAAAAACAGAGCAAAAAAAAAATTCCATAAAAAATTAACTTGTTAATTCAGAAAAACAGAGCAAAAAAAAAATCCATTAAGAATTAAGTCGTTAATTCAGAAAAACAGAGCAAAAAAAAAATTCCATAAAAAATTAACTTGTTAATTCAGAAAAACAGAGCAAAAAAAAAATCCATTAAGAATTAAGTCGTTAATTCAGAAAAACAGAGCAAAAAAAAATTCCATAAAAAAATTAACTCGTTAATTCAGAAAAACAGAGCAAAAAAAATTTTTTCCATGAAAAATTAACTCGTTAATTCAGAAAAACAGAGCAAAAAAATTTTTTTCCATGAAAAATTAACTCGTTAATTCAGAAAAACAGAGCAAAAAAATTTTTTTCCATAAAATATTAACTCGTTAATTCAGAAAAACAGAGCAAAAAAAAAAAATTTTCTATGAAAAATTAACTCGTTAATTCAGAAAAACAGAGCAAAAAAATTCCATTAAGAATTAAGTCGTTAATTCAGAAAAACAGAGCAAAAAAAAAATTCCATGAAAAATTAAGTCGTTAATTCAGAAAAACAGATCAAAAAAAAAATTCCATGAAAAATTAAGTCGTTAATTCAGAAAAACAGAGCAAAAAAAATTTTCCATGAAAAATTAACTCGTTAATTCAGAAAAACAGAGCAAAAAAAATTTTCCATGAAAAATTAACTCGTTAATTCAGAAAAACAGAGCAAAAAAAAAATTTCCATGAAAAATTAACTCGTTAATTCAGAAAAACAGAGCAAAAAAAAATTCCCATGAAAAATTAAGTCGTTAATTCAGAAAAACAGAGCAAAAACTTTTTTCCATGAAAAATTACCTCGTAATTCTGAGATAATTAACTTGTTAATTCAGAAAAACAGAGTAGATTTTTTTTTCTTCAAGTGAATGCAATACGTCTCCGTAGATAATGAATCTGTTTATGACATATTTATGTTGTCTTAGTAATGTCAAGGTGTCATGACAAAGACATCTCAAACAATGTCATATTTGCATTAAAAACGTCATAATTGAGCGAATGGCACTTAATGACAGTTGTCATAAACATGCATAAACCCTCCTTCATATTCATGTTATGATTATAAAGCTGTCATGTCAGGTGTCATCCTTTTCTCTAACCTTATTAATTACTTATGTATGTTTCATTTTTTTTCAATTTAGAACATAAAAAAGTTACAAAGTGTAGCTTTAACTACCTTGATAATTGATATTTGAAATCAATTAAAATCCATAGATTATAAAATCATGATTCATACGTGAATTGACTTTTCCCCCAAACCCTAATGTTTACAAATTAGAAGACATAAACTATGACGGAAACACATTTACTGAATAAATCCTTTGATGGAGGCTGTGATTGGATAACTGGAGTAACTTGCTCTTTTATTACTGATATTATGCACCAGTTTCCCAGGAACCATTATTTTAACTTCTGTAGCAAAATAAACTTCAGTTTCATGTTTGATGGTGTTAGTTTCTAAATCTGGGCTGTTAACTACAGAATTATTGGGATTTTCACCCTTGTTTTAGGATCATAATTCAGTCACTGATCAGATTTTACAATCAAAACGAGACACTCCCTTTAAACGGCATAACACAACACAGGTGACGTCAATGCGCCGTGGAAAAGAGTGATCCCATATCCCTTCGATTCCACTGGAAAATAACACAATGTGCCAAACAGAGGAAAAATGGCATGAAAAATGACCACGTATGTAAAAACAGGCCCAGTGTTGGACAGGAAGTGATGCGTCCAGAGACTGAACACATTTCCTGACAGATTATCTGTGTATATACGGACTCATATTCACACACACACATTTGTCAAACCATCTAAAAGTAATATTTTGGACTTCACTGAAACCAGTTTTTATATTTTACCTCAAATGACCTTTTCAACTCTCTTTAGACGCATTCCCTTTATTGTATTGAATGTGCACTAATAATCTTAAAATGTTATTCAATAATCTTACAATAGCCATTTTGTGACTATTGTTTTGTTCACTGTTGGATTATAGGAAAACAAACATGTACGATTTTATAACAGTTTAATCTGAAATCAATATATATTAGAGATGCACCGATTACAATTTTCTAGGCCGATTTCGATTTCCGATTTTCATTGAGTTTGACCTGCCGATACCGATTGCATTTTTTTTAACCACTTTTTATTTTCAATAAAACAAATATTTATTTTCTATATATATATTAT
This sequence comes from Cyprinella venusta, assembly GCA_038021265.1. Classification (NCBI taxonomy): domain Eukaryota; kingdom Metazoa; phylum Chordata; class Actinopteri; order Cypriniformes; family Leuciscidae; genus Cyprinella; species Cyprinella venusta. The sequence continues at coordinate 32,694,714 of CM075877.1, forward strand.
TGTTTTTGTGAAGACTAATTTAACTAGATAACCCGTTGCAAGACACTCCTTAAAAATCTGGCCATCGTTTTTAATGGTATTTTAAAGTTTATGTAAACAAAAGTGCATATTAGTGCTAATTTTATTTATTTGCTGGGTTTCGAAATACATTTGGCAAATTGATTTCATAATCATGAAATGAAATGTTCATTCCATTTCATCTCTAGGTATGATCAACTATAATTGTGTTTTTACTAGGGCTGTCAAACGATTAATGGCGATTAATCGCATCCAAAATAAAAGTTTGTGTTTACATAATATATGTGGGTGCACTGTGTATAATTATTATATATATATAAATACACACACATGCTTGTATATATTGAAGAAATATTTTCATGTATATTCTGTTTAAAGATTTATATATAATTTATATTATATATAAATATAAATATTTTATATATAAATAATATTTTTTTCTTAAATATACATGCATGTGTGTTTTTATATATATATATATATATATATACAAAATAATTATACACAGTGCACCCACATATATTATGTAAACAGAAACTTTTATTTTGGATGCGATTAATCGCAATTAATCGTTTTGACAGCCCTAGTTTTTACAGTATAAAATGCAAAGTACAAATTTCACCTACACACACACACATATATAAAATAATTTTTTGCAAATATTTTTTTTTTTTTATTTAAATTTTTGGTAATGTGTCGTGTAAGTCTTAAATTTCAATGTTTATGGTCTTAAAATGTCTTAAAAAGGTCATAAATTTGACTTAGTGAAATCCTGCAGTAATGCGGTCTCGGTTGAATGCCCTTTCTTGAAAGCCTAATATATTTCTTTGTCTCCTCAGGATTTTGTCATCTATCCCCTGATCAACAGCAGCTCAGTGTTTGGACGCCGTATCGATCCGACCGAGTGCGATAGCGACTCAAAACGCCTGGATCTCTGGGCTCCGGATCTGCTTCCTCGCCACTGTCTCATCCGACGCCTCGACGTGAAACCCGAGATGCTCCCGAAACCCCTCGACTTGAAACCCGAGACGCTCGTGAAACCCCGAGACGTGAAACCCGAGACGCTCCCGAAACCCGAGACACTCCTGAAACCTGAGACGCTTGTGAAACCACTTGACATGAAACCCGAGTCGCTCCTGAAACCCGTGACGCTCCTGAAGCCGCTCGCCGGAGCCGGAGTGACGAGGAACGGATCCGCCGTCCGTCACGAGGTGGAGCTGCGCTCGGGAGACGTCATCGGTCTGGGAGATCATTACCTCTTCATGTATAAAGACCCGACTCTCGAACGCCCGACTCTCTGTCAAGTGTGTGTGCCGTCAGAGAAACCCAGAAGGCCTCGAGGCTTCAGAGACGCCGAGGGAGCAGAACTGGCCCTGCCGTACGACGTCCAGCATGAATCCCGGATCCTGCAGGAGATCTTCTCCACGGTGGATCAGGATAAACACACACACAAACTGAGCGCCGCGTTCCTGCTGTGTTTGTGTATCCAGCAATCCGTCAATCACTTCTCAATGCCGGCCCTCCGAAGACTCCTGTTGCACACAGCCAATCAGCTTCAGACGCTCGTGTGGGTCAGTCATTCCAACTTACTTCATTTAACTTAACTTGTGTCAATATTGTGCAATATTGTACATTTATATCATTTTTAACCCTCTGATGGTCTTCAAAAAAAGCAACAATTCTGGTCTTTGGGGTCTATTGGACCCCAGATAATATTATTTAATTTTGTAACAGAGTAGTATATTTTTTTTTAACAAATATAATTTTACTCTCTTTATAAATGTTTTTACTCAACATTTGTGTAGTTTTTGGAGGATTTATGATTTTTTTATTTATTTCTGTAAATAAATAAATAAATATTTATTTAAATAGGATTTTTTCCCAAAAAAACAGCACTTTGTGTTAAATGAACTTTATAAAAGTCCCAGATTTCTAACTTTCATTCCTGGGGATACCATGGATAATTTTACAAGGTTGAATGGAAGATTTTTGCCTAATTTTTGGAAAAAACAGGTTAAAATTTGTAATAAGTCACTTTATCCACTAGATGGCTCTAGAGCTCCACTGGGCCTATAAACTATTTGAATTACTGAAAGATTTAGTTTCTAAAGTTGGATTCAGATCTAAATATTATAAAATCACAATTATAACAAAAATAAAATACTTTTTGTCAAAGTTTAGCATTTGTTTTTGTACTAAAAAAAAAACAGTTTTTATAGTCTGTATGTATTCCTGTACATTGTATTCCTCTATGTGTGTGTGAGCATGATAATTTTGGATTGTGGATGTTTTTTGCATTGTTGGAAGTGTGCCACTTGATTTCTGTTATTTCTGTTTGTGTTCTGCGTTATTTCTGATTTTGATGATGAATTTTGTCTATTTTGAGTCCAATGATAAATAAATATTTATTTATTAATTTATAGATATTTAAAGGATATCAGAAATCCTCCAAAAACTGCTCAAATGTTGAGTAAAAACATTAATATACAGTAAAATAATATTTGTATATAAAAAAACTATTGTTCTGTTACAAAATTAAATGTTATTTTTTTGGGGTCCAATGGACCCCGAAGACCACGAGTGTGACTATTTTTGTCACGCCCACATAAAAACAGCTAGAATTCAATTTTAAATTTTTTTTTAGTAGATCTAGACAGTGTTGAGAGCCGTAGGAAGTTTCATACTATTTGGAAAAAGAGAACATTTTTTTAATTCAAGCAAATGTCATTTGGGGTCCAGCAGACCCCGAAGACCATCAGAGGGAGCAACTTTTATGAATTGTTTTCCCACATTATATACAGGACAACTTAAAAAGCTGAAACTAATATATTATATAGACTCATTACATACAAAGTGAGATATTTCAAGCGTTTATTTGTTATAATGTTGATAATTATGGATTATAGCTTATGAAAACTGAAAATATTTTCATATCTCTAAGCCATAATCATCACAATTATACCAAATAAAGGCTTGAAATATCTCACTTTGCATGTAATGAGTCTATATAATATATTAGTTTCAGCTTTTAAGTTGAATTGTTGACATAAATGCACTTTTGCATGATATTCAAGTTTTTCGAGTTTCGCCTGTAAATGAAAAGATGCAAGATTCATCACGCTATAAAATGTTGTGTTGTGTGTATCTGTTAAACCTTAATACAGGAGAAGGCGAAAGATCTTGCAGCGTTGCAGTCTAAAATGTAAGAGCAGGATCTTGTTTCTCATCAATTCATAAGCAGAGGAATTAAAATGCAATATCTCAGGCACAGCTTACATTAAACGCAGCTTTTCCTGGCTCAAGCAGACGTGACTCAGAGGAAGAGGAGCGGCTGATCCAGGGTCTGGAGCCGCTGGTCCTGTGGATGGCCAACTCCACCGAGATCCTGCACTTCATCCACCAGGATCTTCCTCGTCTTCTGCATGGGATCTCTCAGGAGGAGGAGGAGGAGGAGGAAGACTGCATTGGTAGAGTTCAAAATCAAATGCACAAATGCATGCAAACACACAAAGACAATGTTGAAAGGCTCTTATTAACAGTCCTTCCAGAAAAACACAGAGTTTTTTTGTGATTGTTGCGGGCAAAAATCCTTGAATATGCGGGATATTAATGCAATTTTATGCGATGAAATTGCAGGAACTTGCAAAAATTGCGGTTTGATGAAAAAGAGAAAAACAAGTTATTCTCCAACACCCTGTCCTCACTAGACTCCTGCCGTAACGTAAAGAGTCCTATCATATTACTTATGAAGCATAGACATCACAGAAAGTGCTGGAATATTTCAATATCGTGTTTTATTTAGGACCTTAATAAACACATCAAACTTACAAAATATTGAGTCGAACAAGTTCTGAAGCTTTACAAAAGGAATATGCTAAAACTTCTGGAAAAATTAATAAAAAAATATAAAAAATAAAGTTAATGTTCACGTGGCGTAATTACGTCACTTCATAACGTTCCCATGGCAACAGGTTACCTCATTTTATAACATTCCCATGGCAACAGGTTACGTGACTTCATAACATTGCCATGGCAACAGGTTACGTCACTTCATAACATTCCCATGGCAACCGGTTACGTCACTTCATAACATTCCCATGGCAACAGGTTACGTAACTTAATAACATTACCATGGCAACAGGTTACGTCACTTTGTAACATTTCCATGGCAACAGGTTACGTCACTTCATAACGTAACCATGGCAACAGGTTACGTCACTTCATAACATTCCCATGGCAACAGGTTACATCACTTCATAACGTACCCATGGCAACAGGGTACGTCACTTCATAACGGTCCCATGGCAACAGGTTACCTCACTTCATAACGTACCCATGGCAACAGGTTACCTCACTTCATAACGTTCCCATGGCAACAGGGTACGTCACTTCATAACACCCATGGCAACAGGTTACCTCACTTCATAACGTACCCATGGCAACAGGTTACCTCACTTCATAACGTTCCCATGGCAACAGGGTACGTCACTTCATAACGGTCCCATGGCAACAGGTTACCTCACTTCATAACGTACCCATGGCAACAGGTTACATCACTTCATAACGTTCCCATGGCAACAGGTTACGTCAATTCATAACGTTCCCATGGCGACGGGGGAAACGGCTGCTCTTGTGTGAAGCAAACGCATTTTTAAACTTTTCTGCTCAGATATATGTAACTTTTTTCCAACGAAAATTAGAGGATTATGAAATCATGCAACCCCCACATATTTTGGTCGGAAAACTGCAATTTATGCGCAGAAAGTGTGGCATATTTTCAAAAATATGCGGACTTTGGCTGATTATGCACCAAATCATGCGATCGCATAATGACGTTTTTCTGGAGCGACTGTATTAAAGTTTAAAAGTGGGAGGGAATATCTTTTATTGAGACTGTATTAATATCAGTAATGCTGGCCTTCATTCATAAAAAGATCCCATTAAACAAGTATTAAACTGTGTTTATGTTGTTTCCACATAAATTTGGAGATTAACTGTGAAATGATTAGATTATAAAATATATTAAAAACATTATCGTGTTTTTAGTCGTGATTAATCTCAGAAAAATGTGTGATTAATCGAGGTTTTTTTTTTAAATTGATTGACAGCGCTAGCATGATGTGATGTGTCGGTTCAGATTCAGTGGTTTGCGTGTCTCTGGGTGTGTTTCAGCGGTTCTGGAGCTTCGGCTATCGTCGGTGCGGCCCGCCAGCGAAGAGGCCATGACGGTTCTGGAGGAGGTTCTGATGTTCACCTTCCAGCAGTGTGTCTATTACCTCACCAAGGTCAGGACATCTTCATTCTTAAAGAGACAGTTCAACCAAAATGTATAATTCTGTAATCATTTTTTCAAAATCTGTTTTTTTGTCCAAAAATGTTTAAATATGTTATTTTGGTGATCAAAGATGAGTTTTAAATGATAAAATGATTGACTACAGGAGGACTTTAAGCTGACTCGACAATTGAAAAAAAAAATTGAATTAAAAATTAATTTAATTAAATTTAATTAAAAATTATAAGGTAAATAAAAAACTTAACATATGCAGATGAATTGTTTACATTAATATCTACAATATGCGTTTAGAAAATAGATAGGGTGAGTTGTAATTTCATGCAGGTTTGCATGAAAATAGGGTCACCATCTTTCATTACACCACAAAAGTGTTTGTTACATATAATCAACTCGATGGTATTACAGATTGTACATAAGAAGAATAATCCGACTCTATCTTTAGGCAAAAGAGCGCTGTAAGCATGTTTCAGTGTGGCTGTCTGTGATGAATAACTCATTATCAGGAAGTCAGGTTAGCAAGCCTACAAAAACACTGGCCTTGTGAATGTGGTTGAACACGGAATCGATCTCAAGCGCTTCCAGATGTCTTGCTTGCGTGTGACCTCGATGAACCTTCTTGGCTTGTGGATATGAATGAATCTAGTGTATCATACGTGTGTGAGATCTTCATATCTATTTCACGAATGGACTCAGACTTTTAGAGCCCACTGCATTCAGATTATCACAGAAGTACTGGGATAAAGGTTTTTTGTTCAGATATAAACAGTGACGTCTACGGTAGAGATCAATATAGAGTAAATCACCTTTTGAAAGTAACTTGATGCTTCAAATAAAGATTGTATCAGTTACATCGTTACACCAGTAGGTGGCGACAAGTGACTGAAAAATGTGTATTTGAATCATTCATTCAAGAGATTCATTCAAAAACACTGATTCATCCAGCAATGAAACAAGTGAAGGATTTACGAGCGAGTCATTGAATCACTCATTCAAGAGATTCATTAAAAAACACTGATTCATCGAGTAATGAAACAAGTGAAGGATTTACGAGCGAGTCATTGAATCACTCATTCAAGAGATTCATTAAAAAACACTGATTCATCCAGTAATGAAACAAGTGAAGGATTTATGAGGGAGTCATTGAATCATTCAGTCAAGAGATTCATTAAAAAACGCTGATTCATCCTGTAATGAAACAAGTGAAGGATTTATGAGCGAGTCATTGAATCATTCATTCAAGAGATTCATTCAAAAACACTGATTCGTCCAGTAATGAAACAAGTGAAGGATTTATGAGTGAGTCATTGAATCATTCATTCAAGATATTCATTCAAAAACTCTGATTCGTCCAGTAATGAAACAAGTGAAGGATTTATGAATGAGTCATTGAATCATTCATTCAAGAATTCAAAAACACTGATTCATCCAGCAATGAAACAAGTGAAGGATTTACGAGCGAGTCATTGAATCACTCATTCAAGAGATTCATTAAAAAACACTGATTCATCCAGTAATGAAACAAGTGAAGGATTTATGAGTGAGTCATTGAATCATTCATTCAAGATATTCATTCAAAAACACTGATTCGTCCAGTAATGGAGCAAGTGAAGGATTTATGAATGAGTCATTGAATCATTCATTCAAGAGATTCATTCAAAAACACTGATTCATCCAGTAATGAAACAAGTGAAATCTTTCAAGTGAAAATTCACTTGACCCAACTAAAAAAAATAAATAGTAAAATATTGCTCTATATCGGAATTAATTTATCGTTTTTGTATATTTTCTGTATTATTTTATATTTTATTTAAAGTTATACATTTTTTATTATAAAAATATCTTTTATTTTTGTTTAATACAATTCTAAATGAAAGTGAAAATAAGTGTTGCCTTGGCTACTATAGCTGGAAAAATAATTTTAGTTTTTTTTTTTTTTTATATTTATTTTGTTTCAACTAACGAATTTTTTTTATGGTTTTAGATTTAGCTTACTTTTAGACCCTTCTCATGACTGTTGGCAGATTTAGGTGTATCTGTTGTTTCAGGGGCAGTTTTTGAGTCTGAGTTGGAGTATAGCGTCGAGTGTTATAGAGTTTCTCTTCCCTCTCGTGTCCGCTGATAACTCTCTCCACTGACTGACGGAGGGCAATTATAGAGAGTTTAGCATTTCTTCAGCAGAATGAGTCCGTGCTCTTATTTTGGATCAGTTTGTCAAGTCAAATCAGCTTTATTTCTATACAGAGTGTATCAAAGCAGCTTTACAGAGATAACAGGAAGATAACAAAGTTTGTTTCTAGAGGAAAATAGCATCATCGTCCACCTTAAGTGAGGCAAATCATTAATATTGTTAAATCTTAAATATCAATAATATTTTGTTATTGTTGAAACAATTAAATGTTTGAATGTTGTGTATTCAGATATAAACACAAGATAAACACAAGTTGTTGAAACATCAAGTTGTTGATATGATGTGCTTGTTTTTATTTAGTCAGCTCCAACTTCAACTATATTAGCTAACAACACTTTATTATTATTATAAAATCTCCCTTTACTCAATCATTTTATCCTTAAAACTCATCTTTGATCACCACACTGACATATTGAAACGTTTTTCATCTTCATGCCTTAAAATATCTTGAATGTAACTCGACACCCTTGCCTCATTTAGTATGCGCGGTTCTATGAATATGCAAATGAGCCCCGCCTCCACTCAGAGATCCACTGGTTGACTCACACACGTTGATCTGATTGGTTACAAGGTGGTTTGTGACATCAGAAACACCAAAGCGTGTTTTTGAGACTGTCTTTGGTTCACTGCAGTTTTAAGGAGGAAATACTCAGCAATGCTGTCCACTTATCAACTTAAAGCATATTAAAAGCACCACATACACACATAAACAACATTAAAAGATGGATTTTCATCAAAGTGGGACATTAAAGAAATTCAGATTTATCTGCAAAACTAGATACAATGTTGTTCAACAGCTTTGGGGTCAGTAAAAGAAAGAAACACTTTTTTTTATTCAGCAAGGACACATTAAATCACTCAAAAAGTGACACTAAGACATTTATAATGCAACACAATTTGTGGTTTTAAAATTACACAACAGTTTTCAACTCTGATATTAATCATAAAGTGTCTTGATCATCAGGTCCTCATATCAGAGTGATTTCTGAAGGGTCATGTGACACTGAAGACTGGAGTAATGATGCTTCGATCATAGAAATTAATCACACTTTACTGTATATTCACATAGAAAACAGATGATTTACAGTATATTAATATTTACCTGTATTTTTGATCAAATAAACGCAGCCTTGTGAGCATTTTAAAAACCGTACCGACCCCAGACTTGTAAATGATCGTGTCCATATACTGTATAAACCCTCGAGCTAAAGCCCTGACATGATGAAATGCATCCACGAGCTGGTTTCTCACAGACTCTCCTTCAGTGTTCAGACGTAATTTGGCAAAGCCGGGATTTAGGATTGATTTGTATTCTGCTTGGGAAAATCCTCAAACGTCTCGCCCTTTAGGAAATTATAATTCATCTTTGTTCCAGAGACTCTTTGAATGGCTGTGATTTGATTTAGTGCAAAACGGGTCGTGCTTCTCTATTGGGTTTATTGGAACGTGAACCGTATTTCTGGCCAACGGTACATTAACAAAAACTACAACAAGCTTGAGATGTTAATGCAAACATATGCTTATTGTTTATGTGAGTAGTTCACTTAGAAAAACACTTTTGCTGATAATTTACTCGCCCCCGTGTCATCCAAGATGTCCATGTCTTTCTTTCTTCAGTGGAAAAGAAATTAAGGTTTTTGATGAAAACATTCCAGGATTTTCTCCATATAATGGACTTCAATGGGGACCAAACGGTTCAAGGTCCAAAAGACAGTTTCAGTGCAAACTACAAACTGTTCAAAGGGCTTTAAACGATTCCAGACGATGAATAAGGGTCTTATCAAGCGAAACGATCACTCATTTAATAAATAAATAACAAAGTTTAAGTTTTATAAGCTCAAATGCTCGCCTTGCTCTGTTCTGTGATGAGCGTTCGTGACTCAAAATGAACGAATCTTTTTTCATGTCATTTGGTTCATTCAATGAACAAGTTGACTCTAGAAAAGATTCATTCATTTTGATGATGTAGTTTGCACTGAAACTGTCTTTTGGATCTTGAACCGTTTGGACCCCATTGAAGTCCATTATATGGTGAAAATCCTGGAATGTTTTCATCAAAAACCTTCATTTCTTTTCGACTGAAGAAAGAAAGACATGGACATCTTGGATGACATGGTGGGATTTTCTCCATACAATGGACTTCAATGGGGTCCAAACGGTTCAAGGTCCAAAAGACAGTTTCAGTGCAAACTACAAACTGTTCAAAGGGCTTTAAACGATTCTAGACGATGAATAAGGGTCTGATCAAGCAAAACGATCGCTCATTTAATAAAAAAAAGTTTTATAAGCACAAATGCTTGCCTTGCTCTGTTCTGTGATGCACGTTCGTGACTCTCCAGTTCGAACTCGCTCATCAAAATGAACGAATCTTTTTTCGAGTCATGACTTGAAGGGTCCTTGATAAGACCCTTATTCATCGTCTGGAATCGTTTAAAGCCCTTTGAACAGTTTGTAGTTTGCACTGAAACTGTCTTTTAGACCTTGAACCGTTTGGTCCCCATTGAAGTCCATTATATGGAGAAAATCCTGGAATGTTTTCATCAAAAACCTTCATTTCTTTTCGACTGAAGAAAGAAAGACATGGACATCTTGGATGACATGGGGGCGAGTAAATTATCAGCAAAGTTTTTTAAAAAGTGAACTACTCCTTTAACCCCCATAATAATGGTTAAATATGTATTTATTTAGTAAATTAACCTTATCCTTGACTAATTTCTAGTCATTATAAAGATAATCACATTTAGCATTCAGTAAAGTAAATCACAAAGTTAGTCGTGGGAATTTTCCTTTTTCTTCCGAGCATTTTGAGCCTGAGAAATGTTTTTATTGATGTTGATTTATGTTGAGAGTGGAAATGATTAGACTGTGGTTTGCACTGCATCCACTCCTCCTGTAAATGACATTTTATACTTTCCAAGCTTGGCAAAATGTGCTTTTCTGTGCTTACCCAGTGCCAGGCCTCCATTATGAGCTCAATATTTTCAATAGGAAAACTGAATCAAAAGCAAACACCACGGGTTGGAAAGCAAACTGATGTTTGACGACTGCAATAACAGGCTCTGTGTTCTGTGTGATGGTATCTCGCTGAAGAGGAAACAGATGCATAGAGTTGAGTTGGTGATTCCCACTAAATACAAATATTCACTTTTTATGATGAAGAGACATGTTTTCAACTGGATGGGATGTTTGAATATATGCATCATATTTGAGTCAGCTTTACAGAGAATATTGTCAGTGACGAGGGAAAAGATGGAACATGCGATTAGATATTACATTAAATTCAAAATGTATTGTTTAAACTATTATTTAAAAATTAGGGTCGTCCCACACCAATATAACGATTTAGTTTTAATTAGTTGCAATCAAGGATACTGTTTCTGACGTCACAAACGACCTTGTAACCAATCAGATCAACGTGTGATCGTCAACCAGTGGATCTCTGAGAGTGAGTGAGTGGAGGCGGGGCTCATTTGCATATTCATAGAACCGTGCATACTTAATGAGGCGAGGGTGTCAAGTTACATTCAAGATATTTTACAGGAGAAGTTCACTTTTAAAAAAAAACTTTTGCTGATAATTTAGTCACCCCCATGTCATCCAAGATGTCCATGTCTTTCTTTCTTCAGTGGAAAAGAAATTAAGATTTTTGGCTCCATAAAATTAAGTTTGTTGGAATTTGTTGGAACAGTTGGAAATTAAGGCTCCATATAATGGACTTCAATGGGGTCCAAACGGTTCAAGGTTCAAATGAGAGTTTCAGTGCAAACTACAAACTGTTCAAAGGGCTTTAAACGACTCCAGACGATGAATAAGGGTCTTATCAAGCGAAACGATCGCTCATTTAATAAATAAATAACAAAGTTTTAAGTTTTATAAGCTCAAATGCTCGCCTTGCTCTTTTCTGTGTGACTCTCGAACTCGTTCATCAAAATGAACGAATCTTTTCCCGAGTCAACTCGTTCATTTCATTCGTTGAATGAAACAAATGACTCGAAAAAAAATCGTTCATTTTGATGAACAGGAGAGTAACACAGAACAGAGCAAGGCGAGCATTTGAGCTTATAAAACTTCAACTTTGTTATTTATTTATTAAATGAGCGCTCGTTTCGCTTGATAAGACCCTTATTCATCGTCTGGAGTCGTTTAAAGCCCTTTGAACAGTTTGTAGTTTGCACTGAAACTGTCTTTTGGACCTTGAGCCGTTTGGACCCCATTGAAGTCCATTATATGGAGAAAAATCCTGGAATGTTTTCATCAAAAACCTTAATTTCTTTTCGACTGAAGAAAGAAAGACATGGACATCTTGGCTGACATGGGGGCGAGTAAATTATCAGCAAAAGTTTTTTTTAAAAGTGAACTACTCCTTTAAGGCATGAACAAACATTTAAATGTGTCATTTCGGTGAGCTTTAAATGATAAAATTATTGACTACAGGGAGACTTTAAACTAAACTGGTATTGGATTCATCCATGAAAAATTATATTCAGCACATTCCTAATAAAAAAATAATGAAATATTACTTCAAAAATTATTATTAATTACAAAAATTATTGACTACAGGGAGACTTTAAACTAAACTGGTATTGGATTCATCCATGAAAAATTATATTCAGCACATTCCTAATAAAAAAATAATGAAATATTACTTCAAAAATGAGTCTTTTCACTGTAAAAATGTTGTCACAAAGCAGTGTGTTATGCATTTTGTTATGAATATAGGCTACTTGTCAGGTTTTAAAAAGGTAATTCGGTTACATTTTTATATTTTCCCCTGCGGCCCTCAGCTTAAAATGAGTTCGACAACAACAAAAGTAAACAATGATGTGATTTTCATGTTAAAGTGAACTAACCTTGTAATATATAGTGAACTGATCAGTGAAATGACAATATCACCGCTTTAAAGGCTCAGTTTCAGTTCCCAGATTGTGTTGTACGCCTCACTTTTTCCACTGTATGGTTTTGGGGGAATACTTTCGAAACTCACAGCGGCTGCCAAGACGCGAGTGTACACGTGTGCCGCCCGGACTCAGCTGTCTGTCTGCACAACATTACTCTCAACAAAACCAGCATTGTGTTTGTGTGTGTGCGCTTCATACTGGACTCTTTCAGGGATTCTCCAACTCTATATCACTCCCACCGCCAGCTGGAGATCAACTCGCATGCTTACAGCTGGAGTGTGAAGTGTTGATAGAGACTGAGGTGTGTGTGTGTGTGTGTTTCATCCTCATCCACCCTGATATAGGAGAATACTAAAGGTGAAACCCGGAAAAATCCAATATCCTGCAAAAATAATTCAGTTAAAAGCTGAAACTAATATATTATATAGACTCATTACATGCAAAGTGAGATATTTCAAGCCTATGAAAACCTTTTCACAATATTCTAATTTTGAGTTTGGGGTTTTCGTATCTGTAATCCATAATCATTAACATTATAACAAATAAAGGCTTGAAATATCTCACTTTGCATGTAATGAGTCTATATAATATATTAGTTTCACCTTTTAAATTGAATTACTGAAATAAATGAACTTTTGAGTTTCACTTTAGGGTAGATACCTCAAAATAAAGTGTAACCGAATTGTCCAATTTGATTTTATGATGACTTAGAAAGAGCCTTAACTACACATTATTAAAATATAGTCAAATCAAATACAGCACATGTGTTTATAGAGTCACGTAATACATTAGTAACAGGGTTAGTGCTGAAAAAAATGGTAATCAAATGATAATATCTAAAGGAACTGGCTTTATTCAAGTCAAAAATATGATTTAGCATCCCTGAATCAATCTAAATGCATTAATTTATACAAACAAAATGCAAATGTTTGAGTTAAATCAAGTAGAAAAACATATTTTTAAGTGCAACAGTGTAAAACTAAAACCATAAAAATAAATATTAACTGAAATAACTTAAATATAAATAAATAAACTTATTTTATTTCAGTTACACATTTTCATTTAGCACAAAAAACTATATAGAAATATATATATATATATATATATATATATATATATATATATATATATATATATATATATATATATATATATATATATACTGTATATTGTTGTGATGCCAAGGACTCCAAAATGAAACATTTTTAAACTTGAGAAAATATTAATACAGCTACAGTATATATTTTCATGCATGAAATGTACATACATTAAAAAATGAACTGGCCTTTATTTTGCATTGTATAAAGAACATTACAATTACTACAAATCATTAAAATATTATATGATCAAATTTAATGTGTGTTCAGTCAACAGAGTATCATTTGACTTAATATTAGAGCAGCCTTTTAGACACACAAACTTGAAGATAAACATTTTTAATAGTAATTGAAATGTATTTAAATAATATTTTAATAAAAAAAAGAATAATTCCAAACCAGCTTTACGGAGGTGGACAAAAATAAATTAATAATAATAATATTAAATACAATAAAATATAAAAAAATAAAATAAAAAATCGGAGAAATAAATAATAATAAAAAATATCAAAATGAAATTAAATCAATTATGTATATAATATTTTATAAAATATATCAAATGAATATCTTTGCCGGCCACCTTGACCTCAGCAGGTGTTTGCTGTCGTATCAGTGCCTGTGTGTCCATCATTACTCAGACGAGTGTTTTCTCAGTGTGGTTGTGTAACGATGGCTGTGTGTGTTCCCGTGTGTGTTGGTCAGATGCTGTATCCGCTTCTGCCGGCCTTTCTGGACTGCAATGCGTTCTCCGAGAGCGGGACGCTGCACGTTCCCGAGGACGTCCGGCGAGTCCTGCACATCTGCACACACACACTGCGTTTACTCAGAGTCTTCCAGGTGCATCCACAGATCCTGCAGCAACTCTTCGCCTACATCTTCTTCTTCATCAACGCTCTGCTGTTCAACCTGCTGATGGAGAGAGGTGAGACTCCTTCACTCATCCCTATACACTCAGAAAAAAGGTACAAAAGCTGTCACTGGGGCTGTACCTTTTCAAAAGATGCACTTTTTCCATTTTAGGCTCTAATATGTACATTTAAGGTGCTAATATGTAAGTTTTAGGTGCTAATATGAACATTCTGGGTGCTATTATGTACATTTAGGTGCTAATATGTACATTTAGGTGCTAATAATATCTAAGTTTTAGGTGCTAATATGAATATTTTAGGTGCTAATGTGTATATTTTGGGTGCTATTATGTACATTTAGGTGTTAATATGTACATTTAGGTGCTAATATGTATGTTTAGGTACTTTTTAGGTGCTAATATGTACATATTAGGTGCTATTTTGTACATTTAGGTGCTAATATGTAAGTTTTAGGTGCTAATATGAATATTTTAGGTGCTAATGTGTATATTTTGGGTGCTATTATGTACATTTAGGTGCTAATAATATCTAAGTTTCAGGTGCTAATATGAATATTTTAGGTGCTAATGTGTATATTTTGGGTGCTATTATGTACATTTAGGTGCTAATATGTATGTTTAGGTACATTTTAGGTGCTAATATGTACATTTTAGGTGCTATTATGTACATTTAGGTGCTAATATGTAAGTTTTAGGTGCTAATATGAATATTTTAGGTGCTAATGTGTATATTTTGGGTGCTATTATGTACATTTAGGTGTTAATAATAATAATAATTTAAGCCTTTAATAATTATAAATTAAATCATTCTTACCAATAGCTATGATCTCATATAATTCATATTTTTGTATGTTGTAAATATGGTCTTATAAATCTGCATACGGTTGGGTAACACATTTCCAAGTAAATACAATACTTTTTTTAAGGCTTACTTTATCTTATTTATTGATACTGTTATGTTTCAATAAGTAATAAATAATGTTTCAATAAATGAGCTAAGCCCACCGGCCCTCCTCAACTTTTCAATGTAATAATCCGGCCGTCGAATGAAGCTAATTGAATAGCCCTGGGCATTTGACTGTATTATATCTTGAAGGGTCCGGCGGGACGTTTTTCCACTGGTCGCGCGGGGTCCAGATCAGGGCTAACCTGGACCTGCTGATGGACTGGGCTCACGGTGCTGGACTCGGGGATCTGGCTCACCGTTTCCTTCTCAAGATCTCCTCCGCTGTCAATCTACTGGCCACGCCCAAGGAGAACCTCTTACAGGTGCACATCCATTATATTCATATTTCATAACCTTCATCCTTCCCTCACGTCCTGGAACAAATCCTTCCCTCCGGGTCAAAATTACCCAAAACCATAAATATATATATATATATATATACACTCTAAAAAATGCTGGGTTGTTTTAACCTAATTTTGGGTCAAATATGGACAAACCCAAATGTTGGGTTAAAAATGTTACGTAACAATTTAACCCAACAGCTGGGTTTGATCATATTTGACCCAAAATTAGGTTAAAACAACGCAGAATTTTTTAGAGTGTGTATGTATGTATATATATATATTAAGACTGTCAAACGATTAATCGCATCCAAAATAAAAGTTTGTGTTTACATAATATATGTGGGGGCACTGTGTATAATTATTTTATATATATATATAAATACACACACATGCTTGTGTATATTTAAGAAAAAATTTCATGTATATACTGTATATACATTTATATTATACATAAATATAAATATTTTATATATAAATATTTTTATTTTTCTTAAATATACATTCATGTGTGTTTAAATAATAATAAATAAAATAAAATAAATATACAGTGCACCCACATATATTATGTAAACACAAACTTTTATTTTGGATGCGATTAATTGTTTGACAGCTCTATATATATATATATATATAGACAGGAGATTTTTTGTTATTTTTAAATTTTATTTACCTTTATATTACTAGATTTGATCAATAAATAATAAATAAATAGTAATTTAAGCACATTCCTCACATTCTTTCAAATTTAATTCAACATAACTCACAATTTCATGCCTAAACCTTTTAATTCAGCTCTAAATATCTTACATTGTGTGTCTCTTGTGTAAAATAACTCACGTAATGTTGATATTTCATGACTGAGCTGTTCCGGTCCTAAAGTCATTTCCCTTCAGATGCACATGTAGACATTATAAAGTCATTTTTTTGGTAAAGTTTTAGCAGGGTTAGTTTGAATTTTAAGCACTTTGGGGTTTTTCTATGTGAACTGAATTCTATTCATTCCTATGTTACTTTTTTAAATTTCCTCGGATTAAAAACTTTTTTTTGTGTGTGTGTGTGTGTGTATTCGGTGCTCAGTTGCGACAAAAGTCCTGGGGTTTTGGACCCCTCTGATGAACACTCAATTTTATATTAATTAAAAAAAAAAAAAAATATATATATATATATATATATATATATATATATATATATTTCCCTGTTCAAACTCTGGGGGAAGGATGAAGGTTTCCCTAAAACCTTAAATATTGCACTGTGAGTGTGCCTGAGAGGAAGGAAGCTTGTTTGCATTCCCGTCTTATTACAGATGCATTCCTCCTTCATCACAATCTGGCATTAGTATGGTCCTCAGAAATAATTAACAGGAAGCATTACTCATTAAAGATAAAGCTTTGTGAGCACAAACGATTCTTTCATAGCATTAGATAAAGAAACTGGATTAGACACGTCTGCATCCCACTCGTCACCGATGATCTCGACCTGCTCGTGAAATACACACTATAGGGACCGGTGGTAATGTGAGAGAAAGAAAATTAAATGACAATAATAATGACAAAATAATGGAAAATATTTCTGGAAAATAATGACATTAATAAATGAATACATTATATTACAAAAAAAATTGATTAAATAGCTAGAAATGTATTTAAATAAAATAAATTAATGATAAATGCATACATTGAACAAACAAATAAATAAAATAGTATAAAAATAATATAAAACAAATACATTTTATTAAACTAAAAACAAATTAAATAAAATTACATTGAAACATAAAATTTAATAAAATAAATAATAAATTAATACATTATATTAAAATCAATAAATACAACTTTATTTAAAAAAATAAATAATGTACATAAAATAAATAAACAATAAATGAATACATTAAATAAAATAGAATATTTTTTATTTAAATAAAATAAATTTGATTAAACTCAAAATATAAATGAAATAAAAATAAGATTAAACTTAATTACATTAAAAAAAACAAATTAAAATAATAAATTAATACAGTATACTAAAATAATTTGATTAAAATAAATATAATTTTATTTCAATTAATTAATACATTATATTTAAATTGATTAAAGTAAATACATAAATTAAACTTAAATAAAATAAGATGAAACTAAGTAACTACTAAAATTAAATAAATTGATTAAAATAAAAAGAGCAATGTAACATTTTCTCTCGCTTATTTGAGCGTTGTATCAGTCCATGTATCATTCTTCACACATTCTGGAAATGTTACTTTTGAATGTCATTCCGAAACAAGTTACATTTAAAAAAACATTAGACAAACATCCAACTAAAACATTTCAGAAATAATATGTTGATAATAATGTTTTATGCTAACGTTACAAGATTCAAACATTATTTGTTGCCATGAGGGTGGAGAACACACACACACACACACACACACTTTATGCACAGTTACATCATAAGGGCTTCACCTTACGGCCTGTATCATGTCATTAAGGTGTGTGTAATGTGTGTGTGTGTGTCTGTAGATGTGCTGGAAGGCTCTGCGGATGGAGTTCAGGAGTCTGAACGCGGCTCAGCTTCATCACATGATGAGAGAGTACGAGCCTCGACACTCGTGTGCCGATACGTGGACTCCTTCCAGTGACGAGACTCTCACGAGCGGTGACACACACACTCACACACACACACACACACACACTCACTATTAAATACAAAGTATTAAATGTAATGTTTGGTGTGTTTGCAGCCGATATCCTGGAGAGTTTCGACAATCATCCGCCTCTCGTTCTTCCGGCCGACGGTTTCACACTCGAGCTCAAGAGGCCAATCAGAGACGGCCGTCTGATCGAACAACTACATCACTTCCTGTGCGTCATCAGGACAATCACAGACCCAGAACCGCCTCAGGTACGGGCCATCTGCACCGCTCAGATTCAGTTCAACAAAATATTAATATTAGGGCTGTCAAACGATTAATCGCATCCAAAATAAAAGTTTGTGTTTATAATATATGTGGGTGCACTGTGTAGAATTATTTTGTATATATAAATACACACACATGCATGTATATATTTAAGAAATATTTTCATGTGTATAGATTTATATATAATTTATATTATATATAAATATAAATATTTTATATATAAATGATTTTTTTTTTCCTATATATACATGCATGTGTGTGTATTTATATATATACATAATAATTCTACACAGTGCACCCACATATATTATAAACACAAACTTTTATTTTGGATGCGATTAATCATGATTAATCGTTTGACAGCCCTAATTAATATTGATTGTATTTCAGTAATTAGGTTCTCATTTAGGGCAGTGTTATTTTAGTGTAATTGAGATTTTTTTATATATATATATAATATTTTTAAAATAAGTTTTCTTTTATAATTTTTGTGTGTGTGGTTTTAGAATTTGTATTAGTATGTCTTTTTATTTGTATATTTAATATGTCTATATATTTCATATTATTTTATTTCAGTTTTAAGTTAAATGATAAATTATAATATATATATATATATATGTGTGTGTGTGTGTGTGTGTGTGTGTGTGTGTGTGTGTGTGTCTATGTGTTATATTTTATTTTATAAAAATAATTATAACTTATAGTAAATGAAAATGAGAAATTTTGAGAAACATCTAGCTGAAATAAAAAAGTTTTTAAATTTCATTTTATAATGATTATACTCCATTAAATGAGAATATGGTGCAAAAGGTAATTTATGTCAGTAATTCAACTTAAAAGCTGAAACTAATATATTATATAGACTCATTACATGCAAAGTGAGATATTTATATAATATATAATATTTTTAAAATAAGTTTTCTTTTATAATTTTTGTCCGTGAGGTTTTAGAATTTTTATTACAGTAGTATTTATTAGTATGTCTATATATTTATATATTTATTATGTCTATATATTTCATATTATTTTATTTCAGTTTTAAGTTAAATGATAAATTCTAATATATATGTATATATGTGTGCGTGTGTGTGTGTGTGTGTGTGTGTGTGTGTGTTTGTATGTATGTGGAATATTTTATTATATAAAAATAATTATTATTAATTATTATTATTATATTAATTATTAAATTATTATTATTATTATATTAATTATTATAGTAAATGAAAATGAGAAATTTTGAGAAACAACTAGTTGAAATTTTTTTTTTAAATTTCATTAGTTTCATAAATTTCATATAAAATGAGTATACTACATTAAGTTGATATTAATGTAAGTAACAAAAATGTTTTTAAGAATCATCGACTCAAGCACGCGCCTCCATCGTCTTTTAGAGTTAGTTTTGTTTTTTACACACACACACACACACTGGAAAAGTGGAAAAATGAGAATATGGTGCAAAAGTTCATTTATTTCAGTAATTCAACTTAAAAGCTGAAACTAATATATTATATAGACTCATTACATGCAAAGTGAGATATTTCAAGCCTTTATTTGTTATAATGTTGATGATTATGGATTATAGATATGAAAAACTTTTCACAATATTCTAATTTTGACTTTTTTATAATTCATAATCATCACAATTATAACAAATAAAGGCTTGAGATATCTCACTTTGCCTGTAACGAGTGTATAGTGTAGTTTGTGTCGACTGATGAGGTGTGTGTTCTCCTCCAGCTGGTGTCTGCGGTGCCGACGGAGGCCAAACTCATCAAGCTGGAAGTCCTTCCTTTCGCTCGTCTGGAGGTGGGTCAGGTGGAGTGTGTGTTTCCTCATGCGATGGACTCGGGATCTCGGGACGCTGTTTTATCCTCGACGCTGCAGGATCTGGATCTTCAGGATAAAGACGTGACCTGTGTATCGGCGGACCCGTCCTGTTTACTGACGCCACCGGACACACCGGACACACCGGAGACTCAGACGCCCGCATCCAGCGGCGCCGGCGGGCAGGACGGAGGTGAACACACACACACACACACACTAAACATTATCCAGACTCATATTCATCACCATTTTATAAACTGATAATGTGATAACCGTAAATGTGTGTGTGTGTTTGTAGATGCGAGTGAAGAGTGTGAGAACGGAGAGGAAGAGGATGATGTGTTTGTGCTGGAGCTGCAGAGATCGGCGTGTGGTTTGGGGCTGATGCTGGTCGACGGACAGGTGAGTGGATTTCTGGGAAATCTGACATCATCATTGTGTTAATAATCCTGAATCAGTTCCTCTTCAGCTTCTCTGATGATGTGGGCGGGGCTTTAACCCGTCACTCACATGAGATCAGCCAATAGCAATCAAATCAACTCCACAGACACAATCAAGCCCCGCCCACATGTGTTCTCGTTCCTGAAGCGTTTCGCTCGATGTACGACACAATAGAGGAGAGAAGACGAGATGAAGAGGAAGTGTTTATGTTCAAGATTAACAATAAACAGATTAACAATAAAATCTATTTTGATTTCATGGTGATTTCAAGTTGTTTTGTTCTAATATGCAAAAAATAATGTATTTAAATGAGATTCATTTAGGGACTTTTCTCAGCATTAATACTTATTAATTGGAAAGTCATGCAGTTACTTCAATAACAGCACATCAAATCCTTTATCCTTTATATAACAAATAACATTATTACAGTAATTGGATAATATAGTTTTATTACAGCTCAATAGCGTCTCCGTGTGGTTATAGATGGAACAATTATAATTCTCTGATTATTTACACATTTCTTCCTCAGTGTTTCTGTGTTTTCCAGCTCAAATATGTAAACATTCATAAATCAAGATGCATTTACTGGAAAAGCAAAATGACTGAAGATGTTATGTTAAAATGTGTCATGATGAAGTGAGTTTGTGCTTAAAACAGGAACAAATATCTGCTAATGGGGTCCAAAAATAACCTTAATTCAAAGGGAAAATGAGATCATTTTTTTTGCAAATATTTGTTCTTATAAATTTAAATTTGTAATAAATTTGTTCTTATAAAACTTGTTGTTATAAATATTTGTTTTAAGCTCAAACTCACTTCATCATGACACATTTTAACTTCATATCTTCAGTCATTCTGCTTCAGTCAGTGTATCTTGATTTACGAATGTTGACATCTAAAACAAGATAGAAAATATTAAGCAAAAAAACAAACAAATATGTTTTTAACTTAAGAAACAATCACAGTTTGTTGGAATAAAGGTGTTGATGTGTTTTCATACACTGTAAAAAATATATTTTCATGATTTGTAATCACATTTTTTCTTTTGCCAAATCAACTTAAATAATTTATGTAGTTCATATAACATGATATTTTGAGTTTCTGATGATCAAATCAATCTCCTTCATTGTATTAACTCAATTTTTCCATTTCAATGAACAACCAGGTTACTTCATTTTTTTAAGTTAAACCAACAATATTTTTTTCCAGTGTACAGAATCATGCGGGAGCTCGTCTCCGCCACAGAATAAAACATTTAAAAAATAATTGCAAACTTTTTATTTCACAATTCGCAATTGCAAGAAAATAAACTCAAAATTCAGACTTTTTTCTCTGGGAATTGTATGTTTATTTCTCGCAATTCTGATTTTATATCATGTAATTATGACTTTATATCTCACAATTCTGACTTTATATCAAACAATTCTGACTTTAATCTCACAATTCTGACTTTATATCTCGCAATTCTGACATTATATCTCACAATTCTGACTTTAATCTCAAAATTTTGACTTTATATCACACAATTCTGACTTTATATCACACAATTATGACTTTATATCTCACAATTCTGACTTTAATCTCACAATTCTGACTTTATATCTCGCAATTCTGACTTTATATCAAACAATTCTGACTTTAATCTCACAATTTTGACTTTATATCTCACAATTTTGACTTTATATCTCGCAATTCTGACTTTATATCTCACAATTTTGACTTTATATCTCGCAATTCTGACTTTATATCACACAATTCTGACTTTATATCACACAATTCTGACTTTATATCACACAATTATGACTTTATATCTCACAATTCTGACTTTAATCTCACAATTCTGACTTTATATCAAACAATTCTGACTTTAATCTCGCAATTCTGACTTTATATCTCACAATTCTGACTTTAATCTCACAATTCTGACTTTAATCTCACAATTTTGACTTTATATCTCACAATTTTGACTTTATATCTCGCAATTCTGACTTTATATCTCACAATTCTGACTTTAATCTCACAATTTTGACTTTATATCTCACAATTCTGACTTTAATCTCACAATTCTGACTTTATATCAAACAATTCTGACTTTAATCGCACAATTTTGACTTTATCTCACAATTTTGACTTTATATCTCACAATTCTGACTTTATTTCTCGCAATTCTGACTTTATATCTCACAATTCTGACTTTATATCAAACAATTCTGACTTTAATCTCACAATTCTGACTTTATATCTCGCAATTCTGACTTTAATCTCACAATTTTGACTTTATATCTCACAATTCTGACTTTATTTCTCGCAATTCTGACTTTATATCAAACAATTCTGACTTTAATCGCACAATTCTGACTTTATATCAAACAATTCTGACTTTATATCAAACAATTCTGACTTTAATCGCACAATTCTGACTTTATATCACCCAATTCTGACTTTATATCTCGCAATTTTGACTTTATATCACCCAATTCTGACTTTATATCTCGCAATTTTGACTTTATATCTCACAATTCTGACTTTATATCTCGCAATTCTGACTTTATTTCTCTCAATTTTGACTTTATATCACCCAATTCTGACTTTATATCTCGCAATTTTGACTTTATATCACCCAATTCTGACTTTATATCTCGCAATTTTGACTTTATATCTCACAATTCTGACTTTATTTCTCTCAATTTTGACTTTATATCACCCAATTCTGACTTTATATCTCACAATTCTGACTTTATATCACACAATTCTGACTTTATATCTCACAATTCTGACTTTATATCTCGCAATTCTGACTTTATATCTCACAATTCTGACTTTAATCTCACAATTTTAACTTTATATCTCACAATTTTGACTTTATATCTCACAATTCTGACTTTAATCTCACAATTTTTACTTTATATCTTACAATTCTGACTATTTCTTGCAATTCTGACTTTATTTCTCTCAATTCTGACTTCATATCACACAATTCTGACCTTATATCACGCATTTGAGTGATATAAACCTGCCATTCTCCGAATTTTGAGTTTATTTCTTGCAATTGCGAATTGTGAGATTTGAGTCTCGAGATCAAAAACACGCTGGAATAAGAATTATTTGTTTCACGCAGGAAACACCGTTTCCCGTCAGTGGGATTTACATCCGATCGGTTCTCCCCGACTCTCCGGCCGCTTTATCCCGCAGACTGAGAGAGGGCGATCGGATCCTCGCGGTGAACGGACTGAGTCTGGCGGGACTCGACTATCAGACGTGAGCGGGGTTACAGCAGCACACTGAGGTCAATATGTTGTGTTATTAAAGTGAACATCATTTCTTCTTCCTCTTCCAGTTCCCTGGAGCTCATTCAGAAGTCAGGAGACACACCTCGGCTACTGGTTGCCAGATCTCACAGCGCTACATAAGGACAAAACAAAGGACAAAACTTTCTACGTAACCCTAAATAGACAATCTATTGTGCGCTTTTGTGTTCAGGCTCTCCTAGAACAGGTTTTCCTGCTTGAATGTTGATTATTCTCCTCATATTCTCCATTGTTGCGGCTCCTCTCTTCCCAGTCTGTCAGTAACGCTCCGTTTACTTCCTGTCTCTATGAAGTCCCTCCTCCTGAAAGCACACTGTGCTCTGATTGGACGGCTGGAGCAGTGTGTTGTGATAGGTCGAGTGCTGAGTGTGTTTGGGAAATGCCCCGCCCCTAATTACCATAACCACCAGTTTAACACACTACTAACTCAACCAGGCCCCGCCCCTTTATTCTGCGCATTAATTATTATAATGAGGAATATTGAGACGTGTTCCCGGGAGAAACTCAAGATACAATGGAGGCGTTTCAGGACGCTGATATAGAGAAGAACTCGACTTTGTGAACATTTTTATATGTACATGTCCCTGTTTATTATAATCTCAATCGTGTAATCTTTGCATTTTAATTGAATTTTTGTTATTAAAAACTAGGGCTGTCAAAACGATTAATCGCATCCAAAATAAAAGTTTGTGTTTACATAATATATGTGGCTGCACTGTGTATAATTATTTTAGATATATATATAAAAACACACATCCATGTTTATTTAAGAAAAAAAAATATTATTTATATATAAAATATTTATATTTATATATAATATAAATTATATATAAATCTATATACATGAAAATATTTCTTAAATATATACAAGCATTTGTGTGTGTTTATATATCTAAAATAATTGCACCCACATATATTATCTAAACACAAACTTTTATTTTGGATGCGATTAATTGTTTTGACAGCCCTATTAAACATATATGTGATTGATTAGGATAATGAATGTATATGTTATGTGCCTTCAAAACTGACTGCATTTTAATTTATTGCATGATGTATGAAATAAATGGTTGGCTGCTTAGTTTTAGTTTGAGTAACTGAGATGTTTTATTATGTGTCTCGTGCCAAATTTATACGGCTCTTTATCGCATGCATAAAAGGAACATATATAAAACATAAAACATGCATGTTTAGCCTTTTTTAACAGTAGAGACAAACAAGTATATGCACACACAAGTCTGGGTATCAATAACTGACCACCTGGGATATTTAATCAAATATAATATCTAGAAGACTTTGTGCTATTTTACACTATTTGAAGAATATTTGTGTGTAATATGTCACAGTTGACTTTATTTAGCTCTCCTCACTTATAGAAATGAACTATAGTGTCCTGATCACACTAGTAAAACAATATCAAATCTCTGAATAATGTTTGTTTTGCCTGTAGAATTGAAGTATGTGTTTGCACACTATCAGGAAATCGGGGGCATGTTGAGTTTATGCACTTATTACGAAAGAGAAGTGTTGTTGATTATTACCACAGGTCCAGGAATTCAGGAGCAACGTCACGCGGGATGCGCGAGTTCTCGCGGTATTACAGGATCTACATCAGCTCTCCGCTGTCACTTGTGCTTTATTATGTTGGTTTGCTCCTGAAAATAATGACAGAGGCAGAACTGTACACGGTTTATAAAGGTCTGTACGTGCCGACGCATTTACACCCTCCTGAAAGCCTGAAATACTGTGAGGAGTTCACTTTCCGTCCAGATGACATTCTCATCGTCACTTATCCCAAATCCGGTGAGTTTGCAGTTTTACCTTTTTATTTATTTATTTGCATTAACAAGAAGATTAACTTATACTATACACTTACAGAGAACCGCAATTGTATTTATGTTGCATTTATAACAAAATTAAATAAACATCTAAGGAAAAGGATGGCGTTTTATCATTCTATGGTGCAGATTAAAAATATAACTGTAAGTTTGAATTAGGTAAAAATTAAGTTTTGCAATTAAAGTAGCCTACTTTATTATAAATCTCACTGTATATATTTAAAGTCCCCCTGTTGTCAATCATTCCTTAAACCTCATCTTTGATCACCGCACTGACATATTTAAACGTTTTTTTCATCTTCATGCCTTAAAATATCTTGAATAGTTCACTTTAAAAAAACACTTTTGCTGATAATTTACTCTCCCCCGTGTCATCCAAGATGTCCACGTCTTTCTTTCTTCAGTCGAAAAGAAATTAAGGTTTTTGATGAAAACATTCCAGGATTTTCTCCATATAATGGACTTCAATGGGGACCAAACGGTTCAAGGTCCAAAAGACAGTTTCAGTGCAAACTACAAACTGTTCAAAGGGCTTTAAACGACTCCAGACGATGAATAAGGGTCTTATCAAGCGAAACGATCGCTCATTTAATAAATAAATAACAAAGTTTAAGTTTTATAAGCACAAATGCTCGCCTTGCTCTGTTCTGTGATGCACGTTCGTGACTCTCCTGTTTGAAAATGAACGAATATTTTTCCGAGTCAATTTTTTCATTTCGTTCATTGAATCAACCAAATGACACAAAAAAAAATGTGTTCATTTTGATGAACGAGTTCGAAGAGGAGAGTCACGAACGCGCAAACTTAAACTTTGTTATTTATAAAATAAATATAAAATTTATTAATAAAACTTAAACTTTGTTATTTATTTATTAAATGAGCGATCGTTTCGCTTGATAAGACCCTTATTCATCGTCTGGAATCGTTTAAAGCCCTTTGAACAGTTTGTAGTTTGCACTGAAACTGTCTTTTGGACCTTGAACCGTTTGGTCCCCATTGAAGTCCATTATATGGAGAAAATCCTGGAATGTTTTCATCAAAAACCTTCATTTCTTTTCGACTGAAGAAAGAAAGACATGGACATCTTGGATGACACGGGGGCGAGTAAATTATCAGCAAAAGTTTTTTTTTAAGTGAACTACTCCTTTAAAAGCTGGATTTTCACCACAGGGGGACTTGACATGACATGACATACAAGTTTGAATGTAAATGACATTAAAAGTACTAGTGCAAAATGCCCATATTTAGCGATATCTTTTGCATTTCCAATCCAACTTGGCACTGCACTTACTCGTGCCCATAGTAAGACACTCGTCATGTTTGAGATCCATCGGACTAACGGTTCGAGAGATATGCGATTAACAGGCAGGCGTTCCTGTAATTTATAAATAGATTGATATTTCAGTTTGTCATAAATGTTGTGTGCATTATGCAGTATTCTTTAACTCTATATTTCAAAGACATGAAACTAAAGACATGTATTCTTATGAAGCTTGTTATTCCTGTACTTCTTTTCAGAAGTATTTGCTTGCAGAAAAATTAGTCATACTTGCATGTAAACATCAATGATGACTAAACACAAGAACACGTCTAGTTTTAAATGCATGTGTTCACTGGATGTTCTCAGGCACCACATGGATGCAGGAGGTGGTGCCCTTGATAGTGAGCGAGGGCGACCTGACGCCGGTGCTGACGGTGCCGAACTGGGACCGAGTGCCGTGGCTGGAGGAACACCGGGCGATGCTGCTCAGTTTACACCAGAGACCGTCTCCTCGCATCTTCGCCACTCACTTCCATCACGCGATGATGAACGAGTCTTACTTCAAGATCAAGCCCAGGGTAACACACACGTCCAGGTGCACTTCATAACTCACAAATCACGGGAATCATCGTCTTCTGTGTGCTTTGCTCTGTGCTTCAGGTCCTGTACGTCATGCGCAACCCCAAAGACGTGTTCACGTCCTCATATCACTACTATGGGATGGCCTCATACCTGGTGAACCCGGGAACCCAAGACCAGTTCATGGACAAGTTCCTCAAAGGAGACAGTAGGACTTCAGCTCTCTTTATCATCCTCAGACTCCATAAATGAGACTATGAACATCTTAACCCTCTGGGGTTGTTCGTTTCAGAGTCACACTCGGGGTGTTCGGGTCCAAATGGACTCAAAGGCCGGGATTCATATTTAAAAAAAAAAAAAAAAAAATCATGATTTTTTTTTTACTCGTTTTTTATTATATTTTTTCTTTTCTTTTTTGGTGTTTTGAGAAAATTTCAAAAATAAAAAAAATTATAATTAGTATTAATACAATAATTATGACAAAATGTCCCCCCATTGAATATAATAGAAAAAAATCTATTTTTTAAAAAAATTGTTATTTTTTTCTAAAGCTGTATTTCATTTTAGAGTCAAGCCTAGGCCTCATAAAAGCAATTTTTGAAATGAGATGGACGCCATCTGGTGGACAAACTGAGCATTTTAAAAATGCAAAACACATGTATAATCTGAATTTTTTGGTGTGTTTGTGTATAAAAGTGTGTTTGTGTGTGTGTGGATGATTCACCCCTTCACTGTTGTGTGCTTTTTTTCAAGATCGTGGCTGATTTGTAGATTGTACGCACAAAAAAACTCAGTATTTTCACATTTTTGCCAATTTCCCATTCATTTCCTATGTGGGTCCGTTTGGACACGAACACCCCAAGTGTGACTATTTTTTTTACAACCACTGAGACTATTCACATCCTGTCCCCAATTTTTTGGGGGGTGTTCAAATACCAAATACCAACAAAGTCACCAAATTTCAGACCATTCAGAGGAAGCTGTGATTTAAAAAAAAATATTTAAATTCTTCGGGTCCATTTGGGCCGAACAACCCCAGAGGGTTAAACTGTAAAAAGGGGTCTAGATTAGAAGATAGATTTAGAACTGAATATGTCCTAATATTGTAAATTTGCAGTCTTTCTTTATTCCTTGATTTCTTTTCTCCTCAGTCATGTTTGGCTCCTGGTTCGATCATGTGAAAGGTTGGCTTAATGCGGATGAACAGGAGTCCGTACTGTACCTTTTCTATGAGGAGATGATCGCTGTAAGTCGCTTCTTCATGTCATGGGTTGCTTTAAAACAGGAGAAAACGCTCTAAATGCAGCCGTCTTTTATTTAAGTCCCAGTAGTCTATCATTTCATCCCTTAAAATCATCTTTGACCATCAAAATTTTATATTAAAACGTTTTTTCCTTGTTTTTTCCCCATCATGCTTTAAATTGGCTTGAATGTAACTCGACACCCTTGCCTCTTTTAGTATGCGCGGTTCTATGAATATGCAAATGAGCCCCGCCCCCACTCCCTCACTCAGAGATCCACTGGTTGACTCACACACGTTGATCTGATTGGTTACAAGGTGGTTTGTGACGTCAGAAACACCAGCGATTTCAAAGCGTGTGTGTTAAAGCATATTAAAAGCACCACATGGACACATAAACGACATTATAAACTTAAAAGTCCTCAGAGCAGAAGATTTTATTTCTCCTTTATTTTACCAGGATATCTCAAATCACAAGATAATGAAGTGAATGATGACCCACTCGTGTAGAGGTGAAGGTTATCTCTATAAACGCGGCACTTCACAGCAGGATTGAATACGCAGGTTGAGTTTATTGGTTTATTTTTATTACACCTCCTGTCAGAGTTCATGGTTCTCTGTAATCGTGAGATAACAGTCAGGTCAAGCCGGTTTGGGGCGAGGAACTCCAGAGCGAAACACCTTTAATCTGATTATTCATTATTCCCAGTGGAAAACAGGAGCCTCGGTAGGCAGCTTCTAATCGAATTCTTTTCATATTAAAGGAGTAGTTCACTTTTAAAAACACTTTTGCTGATAATTTACTCACCCCCATGTCATCCAAGATGTCCATGTCTTTCTTTCTTCAGTGGAAAAGAAATTAAGATTTTTGATAAACATTCCAGGATTTTCTCCATATAATGGACTTCAATGGGGTCCAAACGGCTCAAGGTCCAAAAGACAGTTTCAGTGCAAACTACAAACTGTTCAAAGGGCTTTAAACGACTCCAGACGATGAATAAGGGTCTTATCAAGCGAAACGATCGCTCATTTAATAAATAAATAACAAAGTTTAAGTTTTATAAGCTCTAATGCTCGCCTTGCTCTGTTCTGTGTTACTCTCCTGTTCATCAAAATGAACGAATCTTTTCCCGAGTCAATTCATGCGTTTTGTTCGTTGAATGAACCAAATGACTCGGAAAAAGATTTGTTCATTTTTATGAACAGGAGAGTCGCACAGAACATAGCAAGGCGAGCATTTGAGCTTATAAAACTTAAACTTTGTTATTTATTTATTAAATGAGTGATCGTTTCGCTTGATAAGACCCTTATTCATCGTCTGGAGTCGTTTAAAGCCCTTTGAACAGTTTGTAGTTTGCACTGAAACTGTCTTTTGGACCTTGAGCCGTTTGGACCCCATTGAAGTCCATTATATGGAGAAAATCCTGGAATGTTTTCATCAAAAACCTTCATTTCTTTACGACTGAAGAAAGAAAGACATGGACATCTTGGATGACACGGGGGTGAGTAAATTATCAGCAAAAGTTTTTTAAAAAGTGAACTACTCCTTAAATGTTGAAATATGAAGGCAAATAAAGCAGATTTCAGTCAATGGTGTTAACAGTTGTAGGATTAGGAATCAGTATAAACTCATCCGTGGTTTAAAGGCCGCTCAGTTTATTAGGTTATCAGCCGTTGTAAAATTGCCAAGTTGTCCAAGGTCTTTTTCAAGGTCTCTCTGACGTAATCTCGTGTCCTTCAACCTCACTGAACTCGGTCGAAATATCCAAAGTAGGTTACGGTCAGGGTTCTGTCCGCTTTTCCATATCTCAAAAAAGAGTGTACAGGTGAAACTCGAAACATTAGAATATCCTGCAAATGTTGAAGCTGAAACTAATATATTATTTAGACTCATTACATGCAAAGTGAGATATTTCAAGCCTTTATTTGTTATAATGTTGATGATTATGACTTAGTTTATGAGAATCTTGTCACAATATTCTGATTTTGAATTTAGGGTTTCTTGTTATAAGTAACTATAATTATAACAAATAAAGGCTTGAAATATCTCACTTTGCATGTAATGAGTCTATATAATATATTAGTTTCACCTTTTAAGTTTAATTACTGAAATTTTACATGATTCAAATTTTTCCAGTTTCACCTGTACAACAAACAAACAAGGAGGCCAGTATTATTGCTTATTATTCACATTTGAAGTGTATTTTCATTGTTTTTGTTAGGGTAAAATACTGATATCTGTGAAAATGCATCATGATTTCCAACATGTGATCATTTAAATGTTCGGTCAGGATTTGAAAGGATCCGTGGAGAAAATCGCACAGTTTCTTGGGAAATCTCTGAGTGCGGACGTGACGGAGAAGATCGCCGAACACTGCGTTTTCAAGAACATGAAGCAGAACAAAATGTCCAACCTTTCTCTCGTTCCAGAGGAATTCATGAACCAGAAGAAGTCAGAATTCCTGAGGAAAGGTAACAGATCAATCCTTCTTAGTGATTGCTAAAAAATTGAGGGAAAAAAAAAGACAATATACTAACTATTTTATTCTTCAAAAGTTGCAAAAGCACCAACAATAGTGTTAGAAAAGTCATTTTTGGCTGAATTATCCAATGCATTTCACTTGAATATCATTTGTCTGTAAGAGTGACTGTAATCTTGTCTTGTTTTATTGATCAGGAATCACAGGCGACTGGAAGAATCACTTCAACGAGGCTCAAGAGCAGCGATTTGATGCTGTGTACAAAGACAAAATGAAAGACGTGAAATTCAAGTTTCCGTGGGACTGAACAAATGCATCGGTTTAATCTCACCTGCTTGACAGGCCTTTCAGATATTTTTCATATCATTGTTTTTTTTTTAAATAAAAGACAATTAAAAATGCACAATAATTATTGTTATTTGTGTGACATTTCCATTTATTAGATTTTTGTGATTAAAAATATGATATTTAATTTATTGCATAATGTATGAAATAAATGGTTGGCTTAGTTTTATTTGTTCATTTCTCAGTCATTGCATTGCAATATATAAACCTAAGAATTTAAATATCAACTTGCTAAGACATTGATATTTATATGTATTTTATGTCAGTATCTGCTGTGCTGTTGTAAAGATCTCATTGATTTGCATTAAGCATCAGAATTCCGTCACTATATCAGCATCTGCCGCATTTTTGCTCAGTTTGAGTCTGAATGAATTTTCCCTCCATATTCTCTCAATATCAGACTATACGAGCCATAAAAGCCTGATGCATTAAACATAAACCACATTATGCACACTTGTTTTTGGTAGATAGGCTTCTTGGACATTATCTCAATCCATATACTTTCACTTTAATATA
This sequence comes from Cyprinella venusta, assembly GCA_038021265.1. NCBI lineage: Eukaryota > Metazoa > Chordata > Actinopteri > Cypriniformes > Leuciscidae > Cyprinella > Cyprinella venusta. The sequence continues at coordinate 32,727,106 of CM075877.1, forward strand.
ATTTCAGAGCATTTTTTACACCTCTGATTATAGTATTAGGTGTATTGGAGCTTCTCTCCGGCTAATAAACAGCTACAAAAAGGCAATCATTTTCAGTAAGTGTCAAGAGGATAGTCTCACACACTAAAATAAGCAATTATGACATGCATTTGCTTCCAAACTCCTGCAAAAAGCCCAGTTTACCATGACCAGCCAGTGAAAAACACAAGCACAAGCATGCAACACAACACATGACGAGACGAATCAGATGTCATTGCTGATATCAAGAATTAACATTTTTACTTGTGGAAATGTAATTCCTAATATCGAAAATTGCAATTACTAATAGTAAAAATCCCAATTTCTGAAATTTCAACTAGTCAAAATTCGTATTTCTGCCTGTGATGACGTCATTGTTTATATCAAGAATGAATGTTTACTAGTGGAAATGTAGTCCAATTTCAGATATTAAGAATGACATTTTAACTAGAATTTTTTTTATTTCTTCAAGTGTTGGTGTCAAGAAAATATCAAGAAATCATATTAGTGGAAATGTAATTCCTAACGTCGCCGAAGTGATGACGTCACTTTGTAGGACAACTCGGAAGCTAGCGGCGCATGGGTTCCCTCGGTCGCAAAGCAATGCATTTTCCCCATAGACTTTTGGAAAATCGCAAAAAATAAGATCTGTGTTTAACAAAGAGTTGTGACCCTTACATGTTTTGTCTGTCTAGATAATCTTTACAAGTTAATCCATTTTGAAGCCTATATAAAGATTTTAAAAAACACAATCAGACACAATAAAGTTTAAAAAAAACCACAAGCAGGTTATAACTTGTGTGTTTTATGTCATAGATCAAAACGTGAATTAGCAAGGCGAATTCAGGCGAATTAGCAAAAACCCATTCAAAAATCCCATAGACTTTAGAGCGAGGGAACCGCTAATGCTAAAATGCTAACTCACTTCCACGTTTTGGCCTACAGAGTGACGTGGTAACTTCGGCACTCTATTGATAGAAAAATCCAATTTCTGGTCTCAGGAGTTATTAAGTGAAAATAAAAGTAAAAGCGGCTTGCCATGATACATGGTCGAAAAAAATAAAAAATAAATAATGCATGGTCGCGCGAGTTCTCGCGGTATTACAGGATCTACATCAGCTCTCCGCTGTCACTTGTGCTTTATTATGTTGGTTTGCTCCTGAAAATAATGACAGAGGCAGAACTGTACACGGTTTATAAAGGTCTGTACGTGCCGACGCATTTACACCCTCCTGAAAGCCTGAAATACTGTGAGGAGTTCACTTTCCGTCCAGATGACATTCTCATCGTCACTTATCCCAAATCCGGTGAGTTTGCAGAGTTTTACTTTTCTATTATTGCATTAATATTAGTTCTGCAAAGCGTCACTCAGCTGGCGAACTTTGCATTGTGAACTTTGCCGTGTGTCTGTTGTGTATTTCGAGTTAAACGTGCAACAATTCACCATGAAATCACTTTCTAGTATCTGTTTTGGCAGGTATTCTGGTTGAAACTTGTGTACTTTTTTGTCAGGGTCACGGTTCACTCATTTAGCCTACTGTATGTTAACTACTGTAGCAAAATATCTTGCAGAATTTACTAGTTGGTTATTCTTTTAAGTTGCTGCAGAAAGACAATCGATTTCCTTCATGTTGTCTAGGCAGCTCACGTCACACACACACGCACGCACGCACGCACGCACGCACGCACCATGAACCTTTATTCATTTCCAGGATATGAATTCTTGATATCAACAATGCCATTTTTAATTTAATTGTTGATATTAAGAATTGAATTCTTGATATTAACGATTTTGATGTCAAAAATGGCATTGTTGATATCAACAATTGAATTGCTGATATATGTAATTGTATTTTCACTAGTGAAATGTCCCCATAGGCTGCCATTCAAAATGAATTGTTGATATCAAGAATTTATTTTTTTTACTAGTAGAAATATAATTTTTGATATCGATAATTGCATTGTTACTAGTAAAAATGTGAAGTCCTGTTATCAATAATTAAATTGTCACTATAGTTGAAATGTCTATTTTTGATATCAACAATTCAATTGTTACTAGTAAACATTACCATTCTTGATATCTGAAAATGTATTTCTGATATCAATATTATTTCAGATATCTAAAATAGCTTTCTTACTAACAATCACATTCATGATATCAGAAATTAACATTGCCACTAGTAAAAATTGAATTATTGATATCAAAAATGAACATTGTTACTAGTAGCAATTCAATTGTTGATATCAAAAATAAAGGTTTTTACTAGTAATAATTGTATTTCTGATTTGTGAAATTGGAATTTCAACTAGAAAGAAATCCATTCTTGATATCAACAATTGGTTTTGAATGGCAGCCTATGGGGACATTTCACTATTGAAAATACAATTGTTGATATCAAGAATTACATTTTTGATATCAAAAATGTAATTGTTGATATCAAAAATTGAATTCTTGATATCGAAAATGTAATTTGTGATATCAAGAATTTAATTGTTGATATTAGGAATTTAATTGTTGATATCAAAAAATGTAATTGTTGATATCAAGAATTCATATCCTGGAAATGACTAAAAGCTAAATCGGCTTGCCACACACACACACACACACACACACACACACACACACACACACACACACACACACACTCTCTTGTTTCAGGACAAAGCCTGCTCTGGACTGGAATGTTTGTTATGTAGTAACATGGCTGTGCACGTTTACAAGGCTGGATCTGAAAACGCATTTTCCTGCTGTATAAGTGACAAAATAATATGTTCGAATTCACTGATTTGCATACGATGGACACTTTACTATCCCAAGAGGCCACGGGGAAGTATTTATTACTTGATAATGACAACGTGATTTAAACAATGTGATCATTCCAATGTGTCAATGTGTTCACTGGATGTTCTCAGGCACCACATGGATGCAGGAGGTGGTGCCCTTGATAGTGAGCGAGGGCGACCTGACGCCGGTGCTGACGGTGCCGAACTGGGACCGAGTGCCGTGGCTGGAGGAACACCGGGCGATGCTGCTCAGTTTACACCAGAGACCGTCTCCTCGCATCTTCGCCACTCACTTCCATCACGCGATGATGAACGAGTCTTACTTCAAGATCAAGCCCAGGGTAACACACACGTCCAGGTGCACTTCATAACTCACAAATCACGGGAATCATCGTCTTCTGTGTGCTTTGCTCTGTGCTTCAGGTCCTGTACGTCATGCGCAACCCCAAAGACGTGTTCACGTCCTCATATCACTACTATGGGATGGCCTCATACCTGGTGAACCCGGGAACCCAAGACCAGTTCATGGACAAGTTCCTCAAAGGAGACAGTAGGACTTCATCAATCAATCACTTTATTTATAAAGCACAATTAAACACAACTTCTGTTGACCAATGAGCTGGACAGATTAAAAATACAAAACCAAAAGACAAGGACAAACGGGACAACCGCATCAACATTCATTTTGTGAGACAAATAAAATAAAAAAGTCTTTAACCCTCTGGGTTTGTTCGGCCCAAATGGACCCGAAGAATTTAAATAATTTTTTTTAAATCACAGCTTCCTCTGAATGGTCTGAAATTTGGTGACTTTGTTGGTATTTAGTTTTTGAACACCCCAAAAAAATTGGGGACAGGATGTGAATAGTCTAAGTGGTTGTAAAAAAATAGTCACACTTGGGGTGTTCGGGTCCAAACGGACCCACATGGAAAATGAATGGGAAATTGGCAAAAATGTGAAAATACTGAGTTTTTTTGTGCGTACAATCTACAAATCAGCCACGATCTTGAAAAAAAGCACACAACAGTGAAGGGGTGAATCTATAAAACATCAAGAGTGCAAAATAGACACACACACACACACACTTTTATACACAAACACACCAAAAAATTCAGATTATACATGTGTTTTGCATTTTTAAAATGCTCAGTTTGTCCACCAGATGGCGTCCATCTCATTTCAAAAATTGCTTTTATGAGGCCTAGGCTTGACTCTAAAATGAAATACAGCTTTAAAAAAAAAATGTATATGTATATTTTTTTTTAAATATTTTGTCTATTATGTTCAATGGGGGCAAATTTTTTCATAATTATTGCATTAATACTAATTATAATTTTTTTTTGTTGAAATTTTCTCAAAACACCAAAAAGAAAAGAAAAATTATTATAAAAAACGAGTAAAAAAAAAAAATCATGATTTTTTTTTTTTTTTTTTTTTTTTTTTTTTTTAAATATGAATCCCGCCCTTTGAGTCCATTTGGACCCGAACACCCCGAGTGTGACTCTGAAACGTCACTTAAAAGTGGACAGGGTGGGTGCACTTCTAATTTCAAGATGTTGTTCAACCTCGTCAGACTTTCGTTCATTTTCAGAACACAAATTAAGTAGAGCTGTCAAAGGATTAATCGTGATTAATTGCATCCAAAATAAAAGTTTGTGTTTACATAATATATGTGGGGGCACTGTGTATAATTATTTTAGATATATAAACACACACACATGCTTGTATATATTTAAGAAATATTTTCATGTATATTCTCTATATGGATTTATATATAATTTATATTACATATAAATACTATTTTTTTTCTTAAATATACATGCATGTATGTGTATAGATACAAAATAATTATACATAGTATATTATGTAAACATAAACTTTTATTTTGGATGCGATTAATCATTTCACAGCCCTAATTCAGAGATCATTTTCGTTAATTAGTGTCAGCGAAACGCTCTTTTTAAAAAAATGTTTGTTAGCTGGGATTTTATCATTAGAGCAAGCAAACCGAAGGTCCTAATACTGAAGTACAAATCGATTCTCCTGCCTACAGACCCCAAACAGCAACATATCAGTTTGCACATGCACCTTTTTGCAATTATATAGTTTGTCCTGCGATGAAATTAATTACAGGTTTGGTGTGATTCAAGCGTGATTTCTTTTCTCCTCAGTCATGTTTGGTTCCTGGTTCGATCATGTGAAAGGTTGGCTTAATGCGGATGAACAGGAGTCCGTACTGTACGTTTTCTATGAGGAGATGATCGCTGTAAGTTTGGGTGAATATGGAGCTTGAGTTTATGACTGCTGTCGTTACCTCAGATGATATCAGCTTGTCTTTATCCAAATATTCGGTCAGGATTTGAAAGGAACCGTGGAGAAAATCGCTCGGTTTCTTGGGAAATCTCTGAGTGCGGACGTGACGGAGAAGATCGCCGAACACTGCGTTTTCAAGAACATGAAGCAGAACAAAATGTCCAACTTTTCTCTCGTTCCAGAGGAATTCATGAACCAGAAGAAGTCAGAATTCCTGAGGAAAGGTAACAGATCAATCCTTCTTAGTGATTGATATAAAAATTGAGGGGAAAAAATGACAATATACTAACTATTTTATTCTTCAAAAGTTGCAAAAGCACCAAAAATAGTGTTAGAAAAGTCATGTTTGGCTGAATTATGCAAAGCATTTCACTTGAATATCATTTGTCTGTAAGAGTGACTGTAATCTTGTCTTGTTTTATTGATCAGGAATCGCAGGCGACTGGAAGAATCACTTCAACGAGGCTCAAGAGCAGCGATTTGATGCTGTGTACAAAGACAAAATGAAAGACGTGAAATTCAAGTTTCCGTGGGACTGAACAAATAGTGCTTTTAATAACCCTGATTAATCCTTTGGTGCTCGTCTATAATATTCCTGTTCCACAGATGTGTGTGATTATTACATAAATCCACCTCTCGGACTGTCTTTTTTTACACTAAATACATATTATTTTAAAAATAGATCACAGAAGTGGTTCTGCTCCAGATATCTCTGCGATACATTCCTTTATCAAAATTAATATTAACATTCCCCTTTCATGTTAGTAAAAATGTTCAGATTATTTACTATGTAAGCAGATATAATACTGGATCACAAAAATGTATTCATATGAGAAACTAAATAAATTAATAAATAACATGTAAAGGCACTCTATATTACTCTTTCTTGTTCATAATGTATATAATAATGAGTGAACTCATCTTGAGTTACGACGGTACGCTAACGCTTATAATTAATGTTTTTATTCGGACTATTTTACACCGTCCGTGGCGGAGGAGCACAGTACCTGCGTGACTCGTCATAGACATAAACAGAGAAGTAGCTCCGGGTACAATATCCTTCCGCGAGACGCATGCAGTTCTGTTTATTTAAACGTTTTATGGAAACCTTGGAAGATTGTAATTGGATTTTTAGATTAAGTTGTATGTAGTTTTATTTTTAATGGCCGCAAGTTTAGTAAATATATAACGGGTTACGTATAATCAGCTTTCAAATTCCTGAGGTAATCGTAAGCGTAATCATTAGCGATATGCTTCCACATCACTAGAGGGCAGCGGTGCTCGTTTAAAACTCCCACCGGAACCGAAGAAGGAGCTTAGACCCCTCAGCGACTAACGCTGCTGTTTGCTGTGATTGGCTGACGCGCACAGTAGGCGGAGTGTACAGGTGACGCAAGGAGCGTCCTGCGCTGCTATTGGCTGGCTCTCATGGTGGGCGGGGTTTCATCAGCCCCACTCGGAAGCTGTGATTTTCCCCCCCAGTGTCAGTTGATCCTCGCCGGGTGAATGTCCTCCGATTCTCCGAAAGCAAATGCGGATAAAAGAGACGCGACACTCTACCATGAGAACAGACTCGCATTATTATAATATCTGTGGATAGAAGCAGAAGCGCTGGTGTTCTGGACGGATTTCATGTTTGGTGAGTGCATCCCGCTCGATGTCAACAGTATTATGGCATTGCAGCAGTCGATGCTCCGATGCTCGATTAGAATGACTGTCCTGCTCTGGAATGATGGGGATATGAATATGAATAATTATAATCGCTGCCAGACGACCTGAAACATCACTGCAGAATAATAATTGCTGCTAGGAAATTAACAAAAATAATAATAATGGTGGTATGACTATAATTATATGTAAATATATATTTCTATTCATTCATAAGCACTGATGTGATAGAATGAGAAAAAGCTACGAGAACTGATAGAATGAATAATAATAATAAAACCACTATTATTTTTGTTCACTTTGTCGAGCCAATTGGATTAATAATAATGATAATAATAAGGGATTGAGGAGTAATAGTAATATATAATAAATTATTATAACATAAAAAGTGGTATAATTTATATAAATAAATAATAATAAGCATAATCTTTTTTTTTAAATAAAATAAAACTATTATCCAATATATATATATATATATATATATATATATATAGAAATAGAGAGAGATATTTATGTTTGTTCTGGTTATGCATGAATGATATTCCTTTTGTCATGTTCAACATGTAAACGTATTCCCCCTTTAAGAAGAGCGAGTGTGTGTGTGTGAAGCTGCAGACTGCAGGCAGCTGTGTGTGTGTGTGTGTGTGTGTGTTCTCAGTGTGGATAGGATGAGTGTGCAGGTATCCGCAGGTCACCCAGAACTCAACACCGTTAAATGGAGTCTGTCAGAGAGCGGATGAGAAATGAGCGGATCGACTCGGGGAATAAGAGTTCGGATGCTGATGCTGAACATCTGAACGCCTCACACACACACACACACACACACACACACACACACACACACATGCAATCAGCTCTTCACATGCGTTTTCAACCGATTTGCACGATCACACTGGACAACAGCACTTACACTTTTGGGAGAAACGAATGAATCATGTGCGACGGCTCTGCTCTCACACACTCCTGTGGCGTAAACACACACACACACACACCGATAACAACACCGTTTCTCCACATGACCCCCGTTCCGTCTTATAAACTGTGTTGTCCCCGGCTGTGTGTTCATTCTTCATCAGTGTTTTATTATAAACAATATAATTATATAAGTGGAGTAACACACAGTCCCACCAAACATTCATTATTCAGACACCGGATGTCATTTTGTTTGATGTTTTGTTTGGCATTAAATTACAGAAAACTAGTTTAAGGGATAGTTCACTTAACATTTCGGTCATTAATTACAAACCCTCGTGTTTTTCGACACCCGTAAGACTTTGGTTCGTCTTGGGAACACAAGTGAAGATCTTTGTAATGAAATCTGAGAGTATTTTTCAGTCTACGCAACTCATCAAAAAGTTCCCACAGCGATCGTCCAAAGAGACTCGGATCGCTTTATATGCTGAACGATAAATTTAGGATTTTATTCACTTATAAGCATGATTTGTAATCATAACATTTTTTCTTTTGTCAAGTCAACTTAAATAATTTATGTAGTTCAGATAACATAATAGTTTGAGTTTCTGATGCTTAAATCAATCTCCTTCATTGTATTAACTCAATTTTTCCAGTTCAATGAACTTACAATTTTAAGGCAACCAGGTTACTAAATTTTTAAGTTAACTAAAGTTAAAACAAAAATATTTTTTTTACAGTGTACAAAAGCAAGTCAGGCGATCTCTGTTTTAAAATTTAATTTAATTATAAATTATAAATTTAATTGAATTATAAATCTTCCAGACAGAGCCATGAGGACTTGTAATATTGCATGAGCCGCGAGACTCCTGAGACGTGACAGTGTTGAGATTAGCAGGTTAGATCAGGGTAAGTGAAGTCGTGTGTGTGTGTGTGTGTGTGTGTAGGATGAGTAGTCACGAGTGTTTCTCTCAGACTGACATGTGTTTACTCTTGTGTGTGTGTTGCAGGTTTTCCTGAGCTGTTCCTCCGTCAGAATGAGCTCTTCTCCCGTCGTCCCTCGCGTGTGTGTCGATATCCTTGAGGAACTGCAGGTCTTCGCTGCTCAAAACCTGGAGAAGGTGGAGGTCAACAAATACTATGATGTCATACGAGAGCTCGGCAAGGGGACTTATGGGAAGGTGGACCTCGTCATCCATAAGAGCAGAGGTACAGGGTTATTATCACCACTGTTCTCAATACTTCAAATAAACTCCGTCTGTTGTTTATATGTGTTTTTAATCCGCTTTGACACACACCGTGTGTAAGTTGATAAGGTATTTCCTCCTTAAAACGGCAGTGAACCAAAGACAGTCTCAAAAACACGCTTTGAAATCGTCGCTTCGTCACAAACCACCTTGTAACCAATCAGATCAACGTGTGTGAGTCAACCACTGGAACGAGTGGAGGCGGGGCTCATTTGCATAATCATAGAACCGCGCATTCTAAATGAGGCGAGGGTGTCGGGTTACATTCAAGATATTTTATGGTGTGAAGTATTTTTTCCCCAAGGAAAATACTTTGAAATATGTACTTTTGGTTATTTAAAGATGAGTTTTAATGGATAATGTTGTTGACTACAGGGGGACTTTAACTGAAATAAAATTAAAAATTTTAATTGAATGTACTACAATAAATTAAATAAAAATATAACTTAATTTATCTTTATGCATTAAATATGAAGCTACTTACATTGCTTTCCCTGGTAGTCAAACCCTTGACCGCGGCGTTGCAAGCGCTCTACTCTGTGAGCTACAGGAAAGCATTAACCATAATGGTTCAGATCACTCAAAACTAGGGCTGTGCAAAAATTAATTGCGATTAATCAAATCCACAATAAAAGTCTGTGTTTACATAATATATTAGTGTGTGCTGTATATAATTATTTTGTATATATAAATACACTCACATGCATGTATATATTTAAGAAAATGTGTTATTCATATATAAAATATTTATATTTATATAATATAGATTATGTATTTAATTTATATATATATACAGAATTTAAGCGCAAATAATTCTTAAATACATACATGCATGCATAGGTTTTTATATATACAAAATAATAATATACAGCACACACAAATATATTATGTAAACACAGACTTTTATTTTGGATGCGATTAATTTTTGCACAGCCCTACTCAAAACACATATGGAAATGGAGGCGCCCTTATATGGGCTGTAATGGAGTCTGGTTGTGCCCTAGTGAAAAAGTTTGGTACTGCGCCCAAACTAAATCTCACTGAAAGCTCATTTTTTGACATATCAACCTAAAATTTGAAACACAACTTGTTCAGATTTTTGGCTTTGATTTTTCTGCAGTTTTAGACTAGCCCAGGTTTTGAACATATATATTTTATATAAAATATGAATAATTATTTTTTTACATTGTATATTTCCATAAACTCAAACTTCTGTAACTTTTTTCTGTTTCACTTTCTTAATTTATTTCACTTCGAGAAAAATCTGTCTCCTTTAAAACGAGACCAATCTTACCTCTATATTCCAAGGCATTCTTGAATTACAACCATTTAAGTTTGAAATGAGCATTTCCATGCCTATTCAAAAAAAGGAGGGTGACAGTTAATAAACATCTTAAAGAAACTTAATAAACAGCATTACTCCAGTAGGTGGCGACAGATGACTTTATGAATACGTCACTGAATCATTCATTCAACCAATCCTTTCAGAAAACAGTGAAGTGAGTCATTGAATCATTCAAAAACATTGATTCGTTTGGGAAATAAACAATTGACTGTTTCATTGAATCGTTTACTCAACCAATGCATTCAAAACACTGATTCAGTCAGAAACAAAACAAGTGACTGTATAGTCAAAGATATAACAAATGAAAATGACAAACACACACAACAAAAATAATAAATTAAAATGAAATCAGAAAATACAAAATTAACATTTAACTCACAATAACACCGTTCCAAACCAACTTAGTATTTAGGAATGATGCCGGATGAAAAAGATATTTGTGTATTTATTTTTGTCATTTTGTCACAGTACAATTAATACTCTTAATTTTTACTTCAATAAACAAGTAGTTAATATTAAATTGCTGACTGTTTTTGTTCTGTTTTACCAACGAAAATAGTTCAAACACAGAAATGACCCGGGGGGTGCGTTTCCCGAAAGCATCGTTAGCCAACTATGTTCGCAATTTCCGTCGTTACCAATAGAGTTCAATGGGAATTGCGACCAACTTGCGACCATAGTTGGCTAACGATGCTTTCGAAAACGCACCCCAGAACTATTGCGTATCTCAAAGCAGCAGCGGCGTCTTGTTATTGATATTTTTGTCATTGAATATTAAAGTGCTTTGTAAAGTGGTTAATTATTTTCCGTCTCATGGTCTAATGTTCATGCGTGGTTTATAGCAGGTGCCGTAATCTGAGAGATTAATGAACTAACTAATCTAATCCGCCCGTGTTTCTCCTCGTCTACAGGAGCCAAGATGGCTCTGAAGTTCCTGAAGAAGAAGACCACCAAGCTGAAGAGTTTCTTGCGGGAGTACAGCATCTCCCTCTATCTTTCTCCGTGTCCCTTCGTCATCAACATGTTTGGCATTGCGTTTGAAACGGAGGAGTACTATGTGTTTGCGCAGGAATACGCGCCGTCTGGGGACCTGTTCGACATCATTCCTCCACAGGTAAACGGAAGCATCTAACAATCATTTTCCACAGATTTCCAGGAGCTTTTTTATAACCTTTGTAAAGACAATTACCTTAAAGGTACAATATGGAAGAATTTTGTAATAAAATATCAGAAAATTGACTTGCGCAGTGTGATATGTTTCCTGCAGTTGTGTATCTACAATATCCCAAAAAGGTTCCCAAAGATTGTTTAATTTCAGAGAAACTTCCATTTTAAATAATGGCTCGTCCCTGCCCATGTGTCGCCTGTCACTGACGTATTATCCGCGTTATCCCTGGTACTGCCGTAGTAACCATGCCAACAGACGTGGACAACTGCGTTACGTCTAGCGGCGCGCTCACGCTGTTGATGTTTCATTTAAACATTATGGATCGTGTCAAGCAGACTTTGGGACAAAATGAAAACTAAAACAAAGATCAATATCAGCGTGGTGTTTTCGAGAAGCCGAGAGCTAGCATCCGCGGCTAACTTTGACTCGACAGAGATGCCGCTCTTGCATGAGCTTTATTAAACAGGTGAGCAAATGTACAGTACATAAAACTAATCAATGTTATACAGCTCAACATGATGAATATTATTATTATGTTATTTGAATGTTGATTTCGCTCACTGCTAGTCTCATACAGCTAACAAACTAAAACTTAGAGTAACATTATAACTTTCAACAGTCAAATGTAGTTTAGTGTGATAGTGTAGAGCAAGTGAAACAGCGCTGCGTTCCCTCACACGCTTCACTCGTCTAATACACTGACCTGTGATATAATGATCAGCACTTGCGGGTAACGTTAGTTCGGTAGGATTATATGTTCTTATTCCTCGTGTGGCGCTGAGATCTGTCTCTTAGTAGCACTCGGCTAATAAGAGACAGATCTCAACGCTAATTAGCGGCTAATTAGATCATCGGCATGATGAGAAGTTCTACGATTCCGCTTATTCACTGCGTCATCAATCTACGGTTAGCGCCCCCTAGTGGTGAAAACAATTACATATTGTAGCTTTAAATGTGTCTGTGTTGTCTTTTATATAAAATACTTCAATTTAACCAATTACTTCAGTCATTCAGAATAAAATGACACCGCAAACACAAGAACAGAAGCTGCATCTCTCCCGTCATTTACAACACAGAGATAACGAGAGAAAAATGCAACACAGTTTGTTTTAGTAGAGTATAGCATCACAGTCCACCTTGAGTAAGTTCAGTGATGCTTCATTTCAAAAAGTTATTATTCGTTCGTTTGTTCGTAATTTATTTGATGTCATCATCCAATTCAGTTCAGTTCTCATATAATGCTGTCAATGCAGGAGATCAATAATATTGCTGGATGTTAAGTTGAATGATGATGGTGATGATCCTTGTGTTGGTGTTTTACGACCTGCGTTCTTGAATCTTTTCTATTGCTCTGTGTTCTTTTTCTCTCCCTTTTTGTTCTGTTTGTTCCCGGACGAGCCCCCGATTATTATTATTATTATTATGTTTGTCAACAAACAAGTTTCGCTGCATGTGTGTGTGTGCACAGGTGGGTCTCCCGGAGCCGGTGGCGAAGCGCTGTGTGCATCAGGTGGCCATCGCGCTGGACTACCTCCACTCCAAGCAGCTGGTGCACAGAGACATCAAGCCCGAGAACATCCTAATCTTCGACAAGGAGTGCCGTAAGGTCAAGCTCTCGGACTTCGGCATGACTCGGCGCTCCGGCTCTCCGGTGAAGCGCGTGAGCGGCACCATCCCGTACACGGCACCGGAGCTCTGCGACTCGTCGAAACACGAGGGCTTCAGCGTGGACTACAGCACAGACGTGTGGGCCTTCGGAGTGCTTCTCTTCTGCATGCTCACCGGGAACTTCCCGTGGGAAAAGGCCATGCCTCCCGACTCGTTCTACGAGGAGTTCGTGCGCTGGCAGCGACGGCGAACGAATTCGGTTCCGTCTCAGTGGCGTCGCTTCACGGACGAAGCCCTCCGCATGTTCAGGAAGCTCCTGGCGCTGGAGCAGGAGCGCCGATGCTCCGTTAAGGAAGTGTTCGTGCATTTCGGGCACCGCTGGATGCTAGACGGGAAAAGCGGCGAAAACCATCATCAGTCGGCGCAGAACTCTTCATCCGAGGAGGAGGAGCTGCTCGTGGACCGCATGAAGAAGCAGAGCTTGTCTCCGAAGGCTCCCGCGAGTCTCGGTGTGGAGTCGGGGTCGGCTCACCTCTTCACATCGGTGTCCACCAACAGCTCCGTCTCGTCCACCAACAGCTTCGAGCGCTCGGCCCGGGACAGTCCAGCCAGCAGCCGGATCCTCGTCACCACGCCCATCGAGATCTGTGTGTGAGCGCACACACACTCGCACACCGATGAAACGTGTGTACAATATAGCGCTATTATATGGAACTCTGTTTACGACATAATTAAAAAATCGTGCTTTCGTGAATCTTATTGTTTAGCGATGCGCGATGTATCGGCCGATATTTTAAATGTTATCGTTATCGGCCTGATGAGAAAATTTGGCTTATATATTAATATTATATTATATCTATATTGATATATTATATTATTTAATATATATTTATATTATATCGACCGATATATCGGTTATCAAATATAAAGAATTATCGGTGTCAGCCAAAATTTCCATCCCTAATAATTATGCTATAAAAAGGCATCGTTATGATGTGCTGATTCATAATTATGACATTAAAATCAAAATTATGACGGTTTTAATTATGACTGATCATAATTATGAGATTTCAAATGATGACATCATAATTACTATTTTCAAGTCATGATTGCGACTTTTACCCCTGGTTTCACAGTCGAGGATTAAGTCTAGTCTCAGACTAAAATGCATGTTTGATCTGTTTTTAGTGAAATTATATTAAAATTAGGGCTGTCAAAACGATTAATCGCGATTAATCGCATCCAAAATAAAAGTTTGTGTTTACATGATATATGTGGGGGCACTGTATATATATATATATATATATATATATATATATATATATATACATATATATACATATATATATATATATATAACACACATGCATGTATATTTAAGAAAAATATTATATTTATAATAAAATATTTATATTTATATATAATACAAATTATATATAAATCTATATACAGAATATACATGAAAATATTTCTTAAATATATACAAGCATGTGTGTATTTATATATAATTATACACAGTGCCCCCACATATATTATGTAAACACAAACTTTTATTTTGGATGCGATTAATCGCGATTAATCGTTTTGACAGCCCTAATTAAAAAATGTCAGTGCCACTGTTGCGTCTCAAGATGCACATCAGAAATGTTTTTTTATAGAACAAGTTTAGATACTTAAATGTCCTAATTGAATTTAGGCCTAATCCTGGTTTAATCTAAACCCTGTCGGTGAAACCAGGCCTTTGTCATATTTTCGATTTACTCTCATAATTCTGACTTTTTAAGTCAGAATTACGACTGTTTAGGTCATAATATCTAGTAGTGTCATAACTATGACTTGGTATGTAAGTTTGACATTTTATGTAAATTAAATGATTTACAAAAGGCCGATCTTTTTTTCCTTACGTGATGAAATGGGCTTCCAGTCACATTAGCTTTAATTCAGCAATATCGAATGGGCGAAAATGTCGGTTTATCGTCAGAAACAGATCTCTTCCAAACCCAGCATCTTTCCGTTCGTTAACGCCGAATTCACGTGACAAACTTGAAAATGAGCGAAATCTTTAACGAAATTCCCGATGACGTGGATTCCTTTCGAAATGACTGCAATTCGCCCGCGAAAACTCGCTGAACAACGATAAACGCGAGCGTATATTTAAACGCAAGGCAAATTAAGAGTATTTACACGACACTGATTTTAACTAAAAGTCGTTTTCACGGATATAGGTTAACTGGATCGTTTTGCCAACGGCGTCGTTTGTACGAGAGAGAAAAAACGCGAAGAAAAACATTTCCGCTTTTAGTAAATGGTTGTCGTGTAAACGAACCCTTAGTTTGTGTTCGATGTGCGTTTGATTCTCTGGTCGCTCCACTAACATTCCTAACAGAGGTTTGCGTGTTTAGAAACAGTCTGCAAAGAAACGCTGTGAAATAGCGCAATTCTCCAAGTGGATCGAAAGCTTGATCCCACTTCCGGCTCGGGAAGAAACACGAGGGCTTCCCACAAATCTCTCTAAAGCAATATATGAAGCAAAAAAAGAAAGAAAGGAGAATATCTGGGATCTTCATTCTTGTGAGGAATTCATCAAAATCATTTCTGTGAACAAGCAAAGAGTGAGAACTGAACTTATGAGTGTGTGTTCGTGATGTTTTGTTATTTAATCCTGATTTATTGAACGTTCGGTACGTGCAACACACAAAGTTTGTGTCGCGGATATTGCATGCGTTTATAAATTGACTTGTAGACTGTTGTTTTTAATTAATTGTTCTTAATTTATCTACAGTATTCAGAAATATATATATTTTTTAAGTTGATGAACAAACATCAATATTTTTTATTTAATTTTAGTACTTTAGCGCAGTCGTGCCAAACTTATTTTTCACGGTCGGCTGCTTCGTCGAACATTAATTGAACATTTATGAGTATTTCTCAGAGTTTGGCTGTGATTGCTTTATGATATTTCTGTTGCAAAGTGAAAAACTACTAGTTTGTGGTGGTGAACAACATACAATTATCCACAGGTTGAAAAGCCTACTATTTTTGCCTACTATATTTTTGGTTTGGTGTTCCCCCTTTAAAGTGTTATCTTAACTAGTTTCTACATTGGTTTAAACTGAAATGCAAAACAAAGAGCAAACATAATAATAACTGCATGACGTTGATGAAAACAAGTGTTTTGAGATTTGTGAGAATTTATGTAATGTGAAATTTTTTTTGGCGTCACAATTTCTTGCATAATGTTTCGGGGTGAAATTTTTAGTAGATGACATAGGGCAAAACATCAAGCCAGCCAAATGATTGTTGGTATTGTTGTCGTGTTTGTGCGCTGCTGCTGTTGTTGTTGTTGTTGTTCATGTCTCACTGAAATCAAGCACTACCTGATAAAGCCTGTGCGTGTGAAACACATCTGCTGTCATCTACTGAATCCCATTATTTGCAGATCGCCAGACAGAAACAGTGTCAGCCCGGATCTGGGACATGTGGATCCCCAGCTAACAGGACGTCTCAGAACGTCTATAGTTCACTGCTATAGTGCGATGCATCGTTGAAGAAATCCACTAGCTCGTCTCGTCTGTTTCCCGAAACCATATTATCGCAAATTGGTCGTTCAACCGCGTTGGGTAATGACGTTATGCACGTGGTGGAGTAATAACTATTAATTAATCTGTTTGAGATCGAATTAATGCTCGATATTTTGATATAAATTACAGACATGGCATCTGAGTTTTTCTCAGTTACTTTGCTTTATTTCCATCGGCTCGTTCACACATGCGCCGTCTTCAAAAACGGTGCTTTGAATCCCTTGACGAGCAAAAATACGTAAATGACATTTATAGATTGTACTGAATGCCAGCTTACTTATTTTGCTCAAGATAAGGATTTATTGTCATCTCACATGTCATTTTGAGCCGAACCGAAAAACCGCGATACTGAACTCACGATTCGAATCGAACACGTCCCGCCCCGCCCCCTGCTACCCCGGCCCCGCCCAACCCAGCTCAATGGACCTCATGTCGTACACACACAGTACACAACGAATTCAGTTTTGTAGCCTAACCACCATTAACACCGAATAAAAAGCTCTGTGTTTTGTTACTTTCGATAATAAGCGAGGTGCAATCTTTCAAATTCTATTTGAACGCGAAATTCAAACAATTAATACGCACAACCGGCGCTGCGTCATCATAGAATGTCCCCGCCCCCTTTTGGGGGAAAACAAACTATACTCCCCATAGACTTCAATACAAAATAACGGCAAAAACCAACGTCCGTAGACAGCCGACAGGCGTAAATAACTTAAATCACTTATATACACCGGATGTCCAGCCTGCCTGCCATAGAGCGTGAAAAATACATTTTTTTATGCCCGTTATCAACTAGCCCAGGCTACCTGCCATCATAATCATTAATTCATGAGATATACATTACGGTTTTTTTTACTTTAAAAAGCGAAATAAAATCATTCACTCTCTTACCTCGTGAGTGACTCGACGAGGTAAAAGTAAATGTCCGGGTAAGACACCTCTGGCCACTGGGTGGGGTTGTTACCCCAATTTGACGCTGATAATGGGACATGTTTTTAAATTGGCCAAATTAAGTTTGTGTATGTATTTTTCACGCACTATGGCAGGCAGAGTGGACATATAATTACTTGACATGTTTTATATAAATTATTTCTTAACTTATTTACGCCTGTAAGCTGTGTACGGACGTTAGTTTTTGCTGTTATTTTGTATTGAAGTCTATGGGGAGTCTAGTTTGTTTTCCCCCAAAAGGGGGCGGGGACAAAATTGACAGTTAAGTTCCCGGATGTGCCGGTTGTGCGTATGGCGTTTTGGCGCTCTTTGATGTGACGTGACAGATCGCTGTAGGCTCCTCATTTCAAGCGGCAGCAAAAACGATCATCTCTTCCTCAGTTACGGAAAAGACACGAAAAAGAAGGTATGTTGAAAAGAAGGTATGTTGAAAGATACAGTATACTTACTGAAAGGCATCATAACTTGTGTAATCGCTCAATCAGTGTTTCAGCAGTGGAAAGACGTCAATAAAACAGCATAGCTTTAGCTTGTGACTAGCATTAAATTTACCTCAGGCAAGTGATTCAGCCACAACTTCCTATAAATTAACTCTTGCACTAAATAAATGCACTCAGCCTGTTTATTATATTTTATTTAACCTTTTAATGATATCTTCTTGATTATTTAATGTTTGTTTAAAATATCTTTCATGAAAATGACAACTGTGTAAATTATATTTCAATAACAAATTAGAGTAAAACACAAGTTAATGCAAAAACTGCCTTATGTTCAGTTTACATGTTTTCATACAATGTGTTGTGTGTTTATTATGTATAAAAAATAAATAGCATCTGAATTTAGGATAAAAGTCTACAACCTTTAATAATAATACAATTATTAATTATAATAATATATAATTATTAAGTAAATATAATACAACCTTTAATAATGTTAAGTCATTATTATGAGAAACTTTCTCAATATGAGTGTTACCCCTTATGTTTTTTTTTCAGGTCCAAATTTTGACCTTCGATATCTCGGCTCTGGAAGGGTCTAGATCCTCCATTTTTGCGCGCTGGTCGAAGTCTCGTGGCCCTCTGTCAGAATCCAGAGTTTCAAGAAGATCGGAGGGGGTCAAAATTTCGGCCAAAAAAAAAAAAAATGACAGTGTTACCCCTTGTGTTTTTTTTTCAGGTCCAAATTTTGACCTTCGATATCTCGGCTCTGGAAGGGTCTAGAGCCTCCATTTTTGCACGCTGGTCGAAGTCTCGTGGCCCTCTGTCAGAATCCAGAGTTTCAAGAAGATCGGAGGGGGTCAAAATTTCGGCCAAAAAAAAAAATGACAGTGTTACCCCTTATGTTTTTTTTTCAGGTCCAAATTTTGACCTTCGATATCTCGGCTCTGGAAGGGTCTAGATCCTCCATTTTTGCGCGCTGGTCGAAGTCTCGTGGCCCTCTGTCAGAATCCAGAGTTTCAAGAAGATCGGAGGGGGTCAAAATTTCGGCCAAAAAAAAAAATGACAGTGTTACCCCTTATGTTTTTTTTTCAGGTCCAAATTTTGACCTTCGATATCTCGGCTCTGGAAGGGTCTAGATCCTCCATTTTTGCGCGCTGGTCGAAGTCTCGTGGCCCTCTGTCAGAATCCAGAGTTTCAAGAAGATCGGAGGGGGTCAAAATTTCGGCCAAAAAAAAAAATGACAGTGTTACCCCTTATATTATTTTTTCAGGTCCAAATTTTGACCTTCGATATCTCGGCTCTGGAAGGGTCTAGAGCCTCAATTTTTGCGCGTTGGTCGAAGTCTCGTGGCCCTCTGTCAGAATCCAGAGTTTCAAGAAGATCGGAGGGGGTCAAAATTTCGGCCAAAAAAAAAAATGACAGTGTTACCCCTTATATTATTTTTTCAGGTCCAAATTTTGACCTTCGATATCTCGGCTCTGGAAGGGTCTAGAGCCTCAATTTTTGCGCGTTGGTCGAAGTCTCGTGGCCCTCTGTCAGAATCCAGAGTTTCAAGAAGATCGGAGGGGGTCAAAATTTCGGCCAAAAAAAAAATGACAGTGTTACCCCTTATGTTTTTTTTTTCAGGTCCAAATTTTGACCTTCGAAACCTCGGCACTGGAAGGGTCTAGAGCCTCCATTTTTGCGCGCTGGTCGAAGTCTCGTGGCCCTCTGTCAGAATCCAGAGTTTCAAGAAGATCGGAGGGGGTCAAAATTTCGGCCAAAAAAAATGACAGTGTTACCCCTTATGTTTTTTTTTTCAGGTCCAAATTTTGACCTTCGATATCTCGGCTCTGGAAGGGTCTAGAGCCTCCATTTTTGCACGCTGGTCGAAGTCTCGTGGCCCTCTGTCAGAATCCAGAGTTTCAAGAAGATCGGAGGGGGTCAAAATTTCGGCCAAAAAAAAAAAATGACAGTGTTACCCCTTGTGTTTTTTTTTCAGGTCCAAATTTTGACCTTCGATATCTCGGCTCTGGAAGGGTCTAGAGCCTCCATTTTTGCGCGCTGGTCGAAGTCTCGTGGCCCTCTGTCAGAATCCAGAGTTTCAAGAAGATCGGAGGGGGTCAAAATTTCGGCCAAAAAAAAAAAATGACAGTGTTACCCCTTGTGTTTTTTTTTCAGGTCCAAATTTTGACCTTCGATATCTCGGCTCTGGAAGGGTCTAGAGCCTCCATTTTTGCGCGCTGGTCGAAGTCTCGTGGCCCTCTGTCAGAATCCAGAGTTTCAAGAAGATCGGAGGGGGTCAAAATTTCGGCCAAAAAAAAAAAAGACAGTGTTACCCCTTATTAGGGGTGTAACGGTTCACAAAATTCACGGTTCGGTTCGATACGATACACTTGTGTCACGGTTCGGTACGTTTCAAATACAGCAAAAAGAAAGAAATGGCAGAGAAATTTCCTTGATTTAATTTTTCTAATTATATTTTTATTAAAACTAACATCATAAAGTATGATATTTTTAACTTTGAGCAAATGACTATACTTGTCTTTTCTTAGGAGCGTTTAAAACAAAACAGTTCCTTGGACAAAATGAAATGTAATATTGTAGTAGTTAAAAACAAAGGTTTATTTTAGTTTAGATTAACATTTTAGGGCAGCAATTGTATTGATATTGTCAAAATACAACCGACGTGATGTTACTTGAAAGCATTATAGCCTACTATTCCTGCCAAACTTACAGATAGTAGTGTTACAGTAAATCCATGGTGAATGTTGCTGATCTGTGGACACTGGATAGTTCATTCACGGCACAATGTTTCTTCCTGGTTTCCACGTCAGCGCTGTTTGATCCGTCAATAACGGAGAAATGTGAATGTTTCTCACTAGATCTCGCAGCGATGTTATTACTTCAGTGGCGAATTCAAATGTTTTCTTTACTGGATTTGGCTGTGTGGTAACAGTGCTGCTGATGAAGATCGGCTCGCGCTGCATTGGTCCAAACTGATAAACGGTCCGTCATCCAAACAACCTCACAATAACGAGTAGCTCAGTTTCATTCCGCTTACATTACAAATGCCATTCATGTTGCCATTTGATGTTGGGCAATGGTGTGGTCACGCCAACGTCTCTTACATTATGAACGCGATTGACATGCGCGACGCGCCTACATTTGAATAACGAATTGTTGGTCGGCAGGACAAATGAACCGAACGAACCGTTCGGTTCAAAAATGCGTACCGAAAAACGAACCGAAAGCCTCGTACCGAACGGTTCGATACGAATACGTGTATCGTTACACCCCTACCCCTTATGTTTTTTTTTCAGGTCCAAATTTTGACCTTCGATATCTCGGCTCTGGAAGGGTCTAGAGCCTCCATTTTTGCGCGCTGGTCGAAGTCTCGTGGCCCTCTGTCAGAATCCAGAGTTTCAAGAAGATCGGAGGGGGTCAAAATTTCGGCCAAAAAAAAAAAATGACAGTGTTACCCCTTATATTATTTTTTCAGGTCCAAATTTTGACCTTCGATATCTCGGCTCTGGAAGGGTCTAGAGCCTCCATTTTTGCACGCTGGTCGAAGTCTCGTGGCCCTCTGTCAGAATCCAGAGTTTCAAGAAGATCGGAGGGGGTCAAAATTTCGGCCAAAAACGACAGTGTTACCCCTTATGTTTTTTTTTTCAGGTCAAAACTTTGACATCCGATATCTCGGCTCTGGAAGGGTCTAGAGCCTCCATTTTTGCGCGCTGGTCGAAGTCTCGTGGCCCTCTGTCAGAATCCAGAGTTTCAAGAAGATCGGAGGGGGTCAAAATTTCGGCCAAAAAAAAAAAATGACAGTGTTACCCCTTATATTATTTTTTCAGGTCCAAATTTTGACCTTCGATATCTCGGCTCTGGAAGGGTCTAGAGCCTCAATTTTTGCGCGTTGGTCGAAGTCTCGTGGCCCTCTGTCAGAATCCAGAGTTTCAAGAAGATCGGAGGGGGTCAAAATTTCGGCCAAAAAAAATGACAGTGCAGTGTTTCCTCTAGGATTTTTCCAAGCTGTGGGGGCAGGCCCGTTTCCCCAGGGGGATATTCCCTTAGGCCACGCCCCCTTGTCGTCCCAAAGTATTATAAGCGATCATGTGCATTGTGTGTGCAGAATGATGCACTTGAAGGAACACCAAGTCACAACACGCAACGCTTCACATTGTAAAGAACATAGCGAAGGGATTATATCTATAATCTATGTTTAGTAGGGCTGCACGATTTGGGGAAAATGTCATATTGCCATTATAGGTCAATATTGCAATTGCGATATGCGATTCCGATATAATAAAATGGTTTCATGAGTCCAACTTGCTTGGTTCTAAAGTAAAATGCACACACAGATTAGTGATCATTCTGTGTATTAATGTTTATTTCTCAACTCAAACTAAAAACAACTAAATGATTGATAAGACCTATAATGAGCAATAAACCATCAACCAAACCAACATTACAGTGATTCCATCATTACAATTGAAAGCTATCAACTTTTTAAAAAATTATTAGGCTTAAAAAAATATAACATCTTTTAAATTAAGTGAACTTCAAACAATCCCCACATAAACTCATAATAAAACCATACCTGTGCCCTTCCTGTCTTAACAGGTAGCCTACAGAAATTGAATAAAGTTATCAAACAGTCTGCGCTGCATGAATCATAAATTATATATAGAATAATCCTTATTAAAGCTACAAAAGTTCTTTAGTCAAGATCAGTGAGTAATTTTCTAATTTCCCTTTGTTCTTTGATTAACTTTACTGACAGAACGCTTTATTCGCTGCTGGCGCTTTAAGAGCACCCGTTGCCGACGCGGATCTCACACGCGCCTTATAGCACAACTCTTTTCGTCCATAAGACTTTTCTTATGTTATGAAGATACTAGACAAAACGACATTTTGGCATAATTGTGTGTGTTATTGTTCGTTCAAGCTCGAAAGAGAACTGTATATTCTGGCACGCGGTGACATGCGCATTATGGCGCGCGTCTTTCTGCGAGTCTCATTTAGGGCACAGGCAGCTTTTCACTTCTTGTCGTGCAAAATGCGAAAAGGCATTTGCTCGAATAAGAGCAGGATCATGTAACACTAGTCAAAGGATGACAAAAAAGAAGAGATGCTGCGTTAATAGCCCTAATTTGTTTATTTCATATAAAATCGCGGCATTTTGCGTTATATAAATTGCATAGGTTTGAGTCTGAGATCGCTCTTACGATTAGCCTACGATATGATTAATCGTGCAGCACTAATGCTTAGTGTATTCTATATATGCAACAATTTTTTTAGCCTTTTCTTTTAACAGTTTTAAATTTCAGTGCGCACGAAGAACACTCTCGACTCCAGTGCTGTAATCTTATACACCCGGGAGAAGGGAATATTGATTTAGAAAGGGCAATAAACTCCACTCCAGCAAGATAAAGTCATTTTATGCAAATCATAGACCTTTATTCTTTATCAACAAATAAAGTATAATAATGGGAACATTGATCTTGAAGAGAGTGTCGTCGTTTCACTGTCGCAACCGAATGCGACGCGCTGTGTGAATGCTGAGTGGAGAATGACTGAGGCGAGATGACTTTCCGTTAACAAATAACTTAGCGACTAAAATATTAATTTCACCACACAATATGCTATTGAATGACTTTAAAAGTCTTGGAATATAGTGTGAAAACTTGATTGTGCTTTACAAAGTTTTTTATGCCTTTAGTGGGGCTTAACAAAATAACACAATAGCTACTATGCAGAATGTCGGACGTCACTGAGCTGTAGCCGTGGCGGGAGGATTTTAAGTGTGGCGGCCCGCCACGGGAGAATGAATGTAGCGGAAACACTGCAGTGTTACCCCTTGTATTTTTTTTTCAGGTCCAAATTTTGACCTTCGATATCTCGGCTCTGGAAGGGTCTAGAGCCTCAATTTTTGCGCGTTGGTCGAAGTCTCGTGGCCCTCTGTCAGAATCCAGAGTTTCAAGAAGATCGGAGGGGGTCAAAATTTCGGCCAAAAAAAAAAAATGACAGTGTTACCCCTTATATTTTTTTTTCAGGTCCAAATTTTGACCTTCGATATCTCGGCTCTGGAAGGGTCTAGAGCCTCCATTTTTGCGCGCTGGTCGAAGTCTCGTGGCCCTCTGTCAGAATCCAGAGTTTCAAGAAGATCGGAGGGGGTCAAAATTTCGGCCAAAAAAAAAATGACAGTGTTACCCCTTGTGTTTTTTTTTCAGGTCCAAATTTTGACCTTCGATATCTCGGCTCTGGAAGGGTCTAGAGCCTCAATTTTTGCGCGCTGGTCGAAGTCTCGTGGCCCTCTGTCAGAATCCAGAGTTTCAAGAAGATCGGAGGGGGTCAAAATTTCGGCCAAAAAAAAAAAATGACAGTGTTACCCCTCATGTTTTTTTTTCAGGTCCAAATTTTGACCTTTTATATCTCGGCTCTGGAAGGGTCTAGAGCCTCAATTTTTGCGCGCTGGTCGAAGTCTCGTGGCCCTCTGTCAGAATCCCGAGTTTCAAGAAGATCGGAGGGGGTCAAAATTACGGCCAAAAAAAAAAAAAATGACAGTGTTACCCCTTATGTTTTTTTTTCAGGTCCAAATTTTGACCTTCGATATCTCGGCTCTGGAAGGGTCTAGAGCCTCCATTTTTGCGCGCTGGTCGAAGTCTCGTGGCCCTCTGTCAGAATCCAGAGTTTCAAGAAGATCGGAGGGGGTCAAAATTTCGGCCAAAAAAAAAAAATGACAGTGTTACCCCTTATGTTTTTTTTTTCAGGTCCAAATTTTGACCTTCGATATCTCGGCTCTGGAAGGGTCTAGAGCCTCCATTTTTGCACGCTGGTCGAAGTCTCGTGGCCCTCTGTCAGAATCCAGAGTTTCAAGAAGATCGGAGGGGGTCAAAATTTCGGCCAAAAAAAAAAAAATGACAGTGTTACCCCTTATGTTTTTTTTTCAGGTCCAAATTTTGACCTGCGATATCTCGGCTCTGGAAGGGTCTAGAGCCTCAATTTTTGCGCGCTGGTCGAAGTCTCGTGGCCCTCTGTCAGAATCCCGAGTTTCAAGAAGATCGAAGGGGGTCAAAATTTCGGCCAAAAAAAAAAAATGACAGTGTTACCCCTTATGTTTTTTTTTCAGGTCCAAATTTTGACCTTCGATATCTCGGCTCTGGAAGGGTCTAGAGCCTCAATTTTTGCGCGCTGGTCGAAGTCTCGTGGCCCTCTGTCAGAATCCAAAGTTTCAAGAAGATCGGAGGGGGTCAAAATTTCGGCCAAAAAAAAAAATGATAGTGTTACCCCTTATGTTTTTTTTTCAGGTCCAAATTTCGACCTTCGATATCTCGGCTCTGGAAGGGTCTAGAGCCTCAATTTTTGCGCGCTGGTCGAAGTCTCGTGGCCCTCTGTCAGAATCCCGAGTTTCAAGAAGATTGGAGGGGGTCAAAATTACGGCCAAAAAAAAAAATGACAGTGTTACCCCTTATGTTTTTTTTTTCAGGTCCAAATTTCGACCTTCGATATCTCGGCTCTGGAAGGGTCTAGAGCCTCAATTTTTGCGCGCTGGTCGAAGTCTCGTGGCCCTCTGTCAGAATCCCGAGTTTCAAGAAGATCGGAGGGGGTCAAAATTTCGGCCAAAAAAAAAATGACAGTGTTACCCCTTATGTTTTTTTTTCAGGTCCAAATTTTGACCTTTTATATCTCGGCTCTGGAAGGGTCTAGAGCCTCCATTTTTGCGCGCTGGTCGAAGTCTCGTGGCCCTCTGTCAGAATCCAGAGTTTCAAGAAGATCGGAGGGGGTCAAAATTTCGGCCAAAAAAAAAAAAAATGACAGTGTTACCCCTTATGTTTTTTTTTCAGGTCCAAATTTTGACCTTCGATATCTCGGCTCTGGAAGGGTCTAGAGCCTCCATTTTTGCACGCTGGTCGAAGTCTCGTGGCCCTCTGTCAGAATCCCGAGTTTCAAGAAGATCGGAGGGGGTCAAAATTTCGGCCAAAAAAAAAAAATGACAGTGTTACCCCTTATGTTTTTTTTTCAGGTCCAAATTTTGACCTTCGATATCTCGGCTCTGGAAGGGTCTAGAGCCTCAATTTTTGCGCGCTGGTCGAAGTCTCGTGGCCCTCTGTCAGAATCCCGAGTTTCAAGAAGATCGGAGGGGGTCAAAATTTCGGCCAAAAAAAAAAAATGACAGTGTTACCCCTTATGTTTTTTTTTCAGGTCCAAATTTTGACCTTCGATATCTCGGCTCTGGAAGGGTCTAGAGCCTCAATTTTTGCACGCTGGTCGAAGTCTCGTGGCCCTCTGTCAGAATCCCGAGTTTCAAGAAGATCGGAGGGGGTCAAAATTTCGGCCAAAAAAAAAAAAATGACAGTGTTACCCCTTATGTTTTTTTTTCAGGTCCAAATTTTGACCTTCGATATCTCGACTCTGGAAGGGTCTAGAGCCTCCATTTTTGCGCGCTGGTCGAAGTCTCGTGGCCCTCTGTCAGAATCCCGAGTTTCAAGAAGATCGGAGGGGGTCAAAATTTCGGCCAAAAAAAAATGACAGTGTTACCCCTTATGTTTTTTTTTCAGGTCCAAATTTTGACCTTCGATATCTCGGCTCTGGAAGGGTCTAGAGCCTCCATTTTTGCGCGCTGGTCGAAGTCTCGTGGCCCTCTGTCAGAATCCAGAGTTTCAAGAAGATCGGAGGGGGTCAAAATTTCGGCCAAAAAAAAAAAATGACAGTGTTACCCCTTATGTTTTTTTTTCAGGTCCAAATTTTGACCTTCGATATCTCGGCTCTGGAAGGGTCTAGAGCCTCCATTTTTGTGCGCTGGTCGAAGTCTCGTGGCCCTCTGTCAGAATCCAGAGTTTCAAGAAGATCGGAGGGGGTCAAAATTTCGGCCAAAAAAAAAATGACAGTGTTACCCCTTATATTTTTTTTTCAGGTCCAAATTTTGACCTTCGATATCTCGGCTCTGGAAGGGTCTAGAGCCTCCATTTTTGCGCGCTGGTTGAAGTGTCGTGGCCCTCTGTCAGAATCCCGAGTTTCAAGAAGATCGGAGGGGGTCAAAATTTCGGCCAAAAAAAAAAACGACAGTGTTACCCCTTATATTTTTTTTTCAGGTCGAAATTTTGACCTTCGATATCTCGGCTCTGGAAGGGTCTAGAGCCTCCATTTTTGCGCGCTAGTCGAAGTCTCGTGGCCCTCTGTCAGAATCCAGAGTTTCAAGAAGATCGGAGGGGGTCAAAATTTCGGCCAAAAAAAAAAAATGACAGTGTTACCCCTTATGTTTTTTTTTCAGGTCCAAATTTTGACCTTCGATATCTCGGCTCTGGAAGGGTCTAGAGCCTCCATTTTTGCACGCTGGTCGAAGTCTTGTGGCCCTCTGTCAGAATCCAGAGTTTCAAGAAGATCGGAGGGGGTCAAAATTTCGGCCAAAAAAAATGACAGTGTTACCCCTTGTATTTTTTTTTTCAGGTCCAAATTTTGACCTTCGATATCTCGGCTCTGGAAGGGTCTAGAGCCTCCATTTTTGCGCGCTGGTCGAAGTCTCGTGGCCCTCTGTCAGAATCCAGAGTTTCAAGAAGATCGGAGGGGGTCAAAATTTCGGCCAAAAAAAAAAAATGACAGTGTTACCCCTTATGTTTTTTTTTCAGGTCCAAATTTTGACTTTCGATATCTCGGCTCTGGAAGGGTCTAGAGCCTCCATTTTTGCGCGCTGGTCGAAGTCTCGTGGCCCTCTGTCAGAATCCAGAGTTTCAAGAAGATTGGAGGGGGTCAAAATTTTGGCCAAAAAAAAAAAATGACAGTGTTACCCCTTATGTTTTTTTTTTCAGGTCCAAATTTTGACCTTCGATATCTCGGCTCTGGAAGGGTCTAGAGCCTCCATTTTTGCGCGCTGGTCGAAGTCTCGTGGCCCTCTGTCAGAATCCAGAGTTTCAAGAAGATCAGAGGGGGTCAAAATTTCGGCCAAAAAAAAAAAATGACAGTGTTACCCCTTATGTTTTTTTTTCAGGTCCAAATTTTGACCTTCGATATCTCGGCTCTGGAAGGGTCTAGAGCCTCCATTTTTGCACGCTGGTCGAAGTCTCGTGGCCCTCTGTCAGAATCCAGAGTTTCAAGAAGATCGGAGGGGGTCAAAATTTCGGCCAAAAAAAAAAAAATGACAGTATTACCCCTTATGTTTTTTTTTCAGGTCCAAATTTTGACCTGCGATATCTCGGCTCTGGAAGGGTCTAGAGCCTCAATTTTTGCGCGCTGGTCGAAGTCTCGTGGCCCTCTGTCAGAATCCCGAGTTTCAAGAAGATCGGAGGGGGTCAAAATTTCGGCCAAAAAAAAAAAATGACAGTGTTACCCCTTATGTTTTTTTTTCAGGTCCAAATTTTGACCTTCGATATCTCGGCTCTGGAAGGGTCTAGAGCCTCAATTTTTGCGCGCTGGTCGAAGTCTCGTGGCCCTCTGTCAGAATCCCGAGTTTCAAGAAGATCGGAGGGGGTCAAAATTTCGGCCAAAAAAAAAAAATGAAAGTGTTACCCCTTATGTTTTTTTTCAGGTCCAAATTTTGACCTTCGATATCTCGCTCTGGAAGGGTCTAGAGCCTCAATTTTTGCGCGCTGGTCGAAGTCTCGTGGCCCTCTGTCAGAATCCAGAGTTTCAAGAAGATCGGAGGGGGTCAAAATTTCGGCCAAAAAAAAAAAAAATGACAGTGTTACCCCTTATGTTTTTTTTTCAGGTCCAAATTTTGACCTTCGATATCTCGACTCTGGAAGGGTCTAGAGCCTCCATTTTTGCGCGCTGGTCGAAGTCTCGTGGCCCTCTGTCAGAATCCAGAGTTTCAAGAAGATCGGAGGGGGTCAAAATTTCGGCCAAAAAAAAAAAATGACAGTGTTACCCCTTATGTTTTTTTTTCAGGTCCAAATTTTGACCTTCGATATCTCGGCTCTGGAAGGGTCTAGAGCCTCCATTTTTGCACGCTGGTCGAAGTCTCGTGGCCCTCTGTCAGAATCCAGAGTTTCAAGAAGATCGGAGGGGGTCAAAATTTCGGCCAAAAAAAAAAAATGACAGTGTTACCCCTTATGTTTTTTTTTCAGGTCCAAATTTTGACCTTCGATATCTCGGCTCTGGAAGGGTCTAGAGCCTCAATTTTTGCGCGCTGGTCGAAGTCTCGTGGCCCTCTGTCAGAATCCCGAGTTTCAAGAAGATCGGAGGGGGTCAAAATTTCGGCCAAAAAAAAAAAATGACAGTGTTACCCCTTATGTTTTTTTTTCAGGTCCAAATTTTGACCTTCGATATCTCGGCTCTGGAAGGGTCTAGAGCCTCAATTTTTGCGCGCTGGTCGAAGTCTCGTGGCCCTCTGTCAGAATCCCGAGTTTCAAGAAGATCGGAGGGGGTCAAAATTTCGGCCAAAAAAAAAAAATGAAAGTGTTACCCCTTATGTTTTCTTTTCAGGTCCAAATTTTGACCTTCGATATCTCGGCTCTGGAAGGGTCTAGAGCCTCCATTTTTGCGCGCTGGTCGAAGTCTCGTGGCCCTCTGTCAGAATCCAGAGTTTCAAGAAGATCGGAGGGGGTCAAAATTTCGGCCAAAAAAAAAAAATGACAGTGTTACCCCTTATGTTTTCTTTTCAGGTCCAAATTTTGACCTTCGATATCTCGGCTCTGGAAGGGTCTAGAGCCTCCATTTTTGCGCGCTGGTCGAAGTCTCGTGGCCCTCTGTCAGAATCCAGAGTTTCAAGAAGATCGGAGGGGGTCAAAATTTCGGCCAAAAAAAAAAAATGACAGTGTTACCCCTTATGTTTTTTTTTCAGGTCCAAATTTTGACCTTCGATATCTCGGCTCTGGAAGGGTCTAGAGCCTCCATTTTTGCGCGCTGGTCGAAGTCTCGTGGCCCTCTGTCAGAATCCAGAGTTTCAAGAAGATCGGAGGGGGTCAAAATTTCGGCCAAAAAAAAAAAATGACAGTGTTACCCCTTATGTTTTTTTTTCAGGTCCAAATTTTGACCTTCGATATCTCGGCTCTGGAAGGGTCTAGAGCCTCCATTTTTGCGCGCTGGTCGAAGTCTCGTGGCCCTCTGTCAGAATCCCGAGTTTCAAGAAGATCGGAGGGGGTCAAAATTTCGGCCAAAAAAAAAAAACGACAGTGTTACCCCTTATGTTTTTTTTTCAGGTCCAAATTTTGACCTTCGATATCTCGGCTCTGGAAGGGTCTAGAGCCTCCATTTTTGCGCGCTGGTCGAAGTCTCATGGCCCTCTGTCAGAATCCCGAGTTTCAAGAAGATCGGAGGGGGTCAAAATTTCGGCCAAAAAAAAAAAATGACAGTGTTACCCCTTATGTTTTTTTTTCAGGTCCAAATTTTGACCTTCGATATCTCGGCTCTGGAAGGGTCTAGAGCCTCCATTTTTGCGCGCTGGTCGAAGTCTCGTGGCCCTCTGTCAGAATCCAGAGTTTCAAGAAGATCGGAGGGGGTCAAAATTTCGGCCAAAAAAAAAAAATGACAGTGTTACCCCTTATGTTTTTTTTTTCAGGTCCAAATTTTGACCTTCGATATCTCGGCTCTGGAAGGGTCTAGAGCCTCCATTTTTGCGCGCTGGTCGAAGTCTCGTGGCCCTCTGTCAGAATCCCGAGTTTCAAGAAGATCGGAGGGGGTCAAAATTTCGGCCAAAAAAAAAAAATGACAGTGTTACCCCTTGTGTTTTTTTTCAGGTCCAAATTTTGACCTTCGATATCTCGGCTCTGGAAGGGTCTAGAGCCTCCATTTTTGCGCGCTGGTCGAAGTCTCGTGGCCCTCTGTCAGAATCCAGAGTTTCAAGAAGATCGGAGGGGGTCAAAATTTCGGCCAAAAAAAAAAAAATGACAGTGTTACCCCTTATGTTTTTTTTCAGGTCCAAATTTTGACCTTCGATATCTCGGCTCTGGAAGGGTCTAGAGCCTCCATTTTTGCGCGCTGGTCGAAGTCTCATGGCCCTCTGTCAGAATCTAGAGTTTCAAGAAGATCGGAGGGGGTCAAAATTTCGGCCAAAAAAAAAAATGACAGTGTTACCCCTTATGTTTTTTTTTTCAGGTCCAAATTTTGACCTTCGATATCTCGGCTCTGGAAGGGTCTAGAGCCTCCATTTTTGCGCGCTGGTCGAAGTCTCGTGGCCCCCTGTCAGAATCCCGAGTTTCAAGAAGATCGGAGGGGGTCAAAATTTCGGCCAAAAAAAAATGACAGTGTTACCCCTTATATTTTTTTTTCAGGTCCAAATTTTGACCTTCGATATCTCGGCTCTGGAAGGGTCTAGAGCCTCCATTTTTGCGCGCTGGTCGAAGTCTCATGGCCCTCTGTCAGAATCCCGAGTTTCAAGAAGATCGGAGGGGGTCAAAATTTCGGCCAAAAAAAAAAAATGACAGTGTTACCCCTTATGTTTTTTTTTCAGGTCCAAATTTTGACCTTCGATATCTCGGCTCTGGAAGGGTCTAGAGCCTCCATTTTTGCGCGCTGGTCGATGTCTCGTGGCCCTCTGTCAGAATCCAGAGTTTCAAGAAGATCGGAGGGGGTCAAAATTTCGGCCAAAAAAAAAAAATGACAGTGTTACCCCTTATGTTTTTTTTTTCAGGTCCAAATTTTGACCTTCGATATCTCGGCTCTGGAAGGGTCTAGAGCCTCCATTTTTGAGCGCTGGTCGAAGTCTCGTGGCCCTCTGTCAGAATCCAGAGTTTCAAGAAGATCGGAGGGGGTCAAAATTTCGGCCAAAAAAAAATGACAGTGTTACCCCTTATATTTTTTTTTCAGGTCCAAATTTTGACCTTCGATATCTCGGCTCTGGAAGGGTCTAGAGCCTCCATTTTTGCGCGCTGGTCGAAGTCTCGTGGCCCTCTGTCAGAATCCAGAGTTTCAAGAAGATCGGAGGGGGTCAAAATTTCGGCCAAAAAAAAAATGACAGTGTTACCCCATATGTTTTTTTTTTCAGGTCCAAATTTTGACCTTCGATATCTCGGCTCTGGAAGGGTCTAGAGCCTCCATTTTTGCGCGCTGGTCGAAGTCTCGTGGCCCTCTGTCAGAATCCAGAGTTTCAAGAAGATCGGAGGGGGTCAAAATTTCGGCCAAAAAAAAAAAAATGACAGTGTTACCCCTTATGTTTTTTTTTCAGGTCCAAATTTTGACCTTCGATATCTCGGCTCTGGAAGGGTCTAGAGCCTCCATTTTTGCGCGCTGGTCGAAGTCTCGTGGCCCTCTGTCAGAATCCAGAGTTTCAAGAAGATCGGAGGGGGTCAAAATTTCGGCCAAAAAAAAAAAATGACAGTGTTACCCCTTATGTTTTTTTTTCAGGTCCAAATTTTGACCTTCGATATCTCGGCTCTGGAAGGGTCTAGAGCCTCCATTTTTGCACGCTGGTCGAAGTCTCATGGCCCTCTGTCAGAATCCAGAGTTTCAAGAAGATCGGAGGGGGTCAAAATTTCGGCCAAAAAAAAAAAATGACAGTGTTACCCCTTATGTTTTTTTTTCAGGTCCAAATTTTGACCTGCGATATCTCGGCTCTGGAAGGGTCTAGAGCCTCAATTTTTGCGTGCTGGTCGAAGTCTCGTGGCCCTCTGTCAGAATCCCGAGTTTCAAGAAGATCGGAGGGGGTCAAAATTTCGGCCAAAAAAAAAAAAATGACAGTGTTACCCCTTATGTTTTTTTTTCAGGTCCAAATTTTGACCTTCGATATCTCGGCTCTGGAAGGGTCTAGAGCCTCAATTTTTGCGCGCTGGTCGAAGTCTCGTGGCCCTCTGTCAGAATCCCGAGTTTCAAGAAGATCGGAGGGGGTCAAAATTTCGGCCAAAAAAACAAAATGACAGTGTTACCCCTTATGTTTTTTTTTCAGGTCCAAATTTTGACCTTCGATATCTCGGCTCTGGAAGGGTCTAGAGCCTCAATTTTTGCGCGCTGGTCGAAGTCTCGTGGCCCTCTGTCAGAATCCCGAGTTTCAAGAAGATCGGAGGGGGTCAAAATTTCGGCCAAAAAAACAAAATGACAGTGTTACCCCTTATGTTTTTTTTTCAGGTCCAAATTTTGACCTTCGATATCTCTGCTCTGGAAGGGTCTAGAGCCTCCATTTTTGCGCGCTGGTCGAAGTCTCGTGGCCCTCTGTCAGAATCCAGAGTTTCAAGAAGATTGGAGGGGGTCAAAATTTCGGCCAAAAAAAAAAAAAATGACAGTGTTACCCCTTATGTTTTTTTTTTCAGGTCCAAATTTTGACCTGCGATATCTCGGCTCTGGAAGGGTCTAGAGCCTCAATTTTTGCGCGCTGGTCGAAGTCTCGTGGCCCTCTGTCAGAATCCCGAGTTTCAAGAAGATCGGAGGGGGTCAAAATTTCGGCCAAAAACGACAGTGTTACCCCTTATGTTTTTTTTTCAGGTCAAAACTTTGACATCCGATATATTGGCTCTGGAAGGGTCTAGAGCCTCCATTTTTGCGCGCTGGTCGAAGTCTCGTGGCCCTCTGTCAGAATCCAGAGTTTCAAGAAGATCGGAGGGGGTCAAAATTTCGGCCAAAAACGACAGTGTTACCCCTTATGTTTTTTTTTTCAGGTCAAAACTTTGACATCCTATATCTCGGCTCTGGAAGGGTCTAGAGCCTCCATTTTTGCGCGCTGGTCAAAGTCTCGTGGCCCTCTGTCAGAATCCAGAGTTTCAAGAAGATCGGAGGGGGTCAAAATTTCGGCCAAAAAAAAAAAAAATGACAGTGTTACCCCTTATGTTTTTTTTTTCAGGTCCAAATTTTGACCTTCGATATCTCGGCTCTGGAAGGGTCTAGAGCCTCCATTTTTGCGCGCTGGTCGAAGTCTCGTGGCCCTCTGTCAGAATCCAGAGTTTCAAGAAGATCGGAGGGGGTCAAAATTTCGGCCAAAAAAAAAAAAATGACAGTGTTACCCCTTATGTTTTTTTTTCAGGTCCAAATTTTGACCTTCGATATCTCGGCTCTGGAAGGGTCTAGAGCCTCCATTTTTGCACGCTGGTCGAAGTCTCGTGGCCCTCTGTCAGAATCCAGAGTTTCAAGAAGATCGGAGGGGGTCAAAATTTCGGCCAAAAAAAAAAAATGACAGTGTTACCCCTTATGTTTTTTTTTCAGGTCCAAATTTTGACCTGCGATATCTCGGCTCTGGAAGGGTCTAGAGCCTCAATTTTTGCGCGCTGGTCGAAGTCTCGTGGCCCTCTGTCAGAATCCCGAGTTTCAAGAAGATCGGAGGGGGTCAAAATTTCGGCCAAAAAAAAAAATGACAGTGTTACCCCTTATGTTTTTTTTTCAGGTCCAAATTTTGACCTTCGATATCTCGGCTCTGGAAGGGTCTAGAGCCTCCATTTTTGCGCGCTGGTCGAAGTCTCGTGGCCCTCTGTCAGAATCCCGAGTTTCAAGAAGATCGGAGGGGGTCAAAATTTCGGCCAAAAAAAAAAAAATTACAGTGTTACCCCTTATGTTTTTTTTTCAGGTCCAAATTTTGACCTTCGATATCTCGGCTCTGGAAGGGTCTAGAGCCTCCATTTTTGCGCGCTGGTCGAAGTCTCGTGGCCCTCTGTCAGAATCCAGAGTTTCAAGAAGATTGGAGGGGGTCAAAATTTCGGCCAAAAAAAAAAAAATGACAGTGTTACCCCTTATGTTTTTTTTTTCAGGTCCAAATTTTGACCTTCGATATCTCGGCTCTGGAAGGGTCTAGAGCCTCAATTTTTGCGCGCTGGTCGAATTCTCGTGGCCCTCTGTCAGAATCCCGAGTTTCAAGAAGATCGGAGGGGGTCAAAATTTCGGCCAAAAAAAAAATGACAGTGTTACCCCTTGTGTTTTTTTTTCAGGTCCAAATTTTGACCTTCGATATCTCGGCTCTGGAAGGGTCTAGAGCCTCCATTTTTGCGCGCTGGTCGAAGTCTCGTGGCCCTCTGTCAGAATCCAGAGTTTCAAGAAGATCGGAGGGGGTCAAAATTTCGGCCAAAAACGACAGTGTTACCCCTTATGTTTTTTTTTTCAGGTCAAAACTTTGACATCCGATATCTCGGCTCTGGAAGGGTCTAGAGCCTCCATTTTTGCGCGCTGGTTGAAGTCTCGTGGCCCTCTGTCAGAATCCAGAGTTTCATGAAGATCGGAGGGGGTCAAAATTTCGGCCAAAAAAAATGACAGTGTTACCCCTTATGTTTTTTTTTTCAGGTCCAAATTTTGACCTTCGATATCTCGGCTCTGGAAGGGTCTAGAGCCTCCATTTTTGCGCGATGGTCGAAGTCTCGTGGCCCTCTGTCAGAATCCAGAGTTTCATGAAGATCGGAGGGGGTCAAAATTTCGGCCAAAAAAAAAAAAATGACAGTGTTACCCCTTATGTTTTTTTTTCAGGTCCAAATTTTGACCTTCGATATCTCGGCTCTGGAAGGGTCTAGAGCCTCCATTTTTGTGCGCTGGTCGAAGTCTCGTGGCCCTCTGTCAGAATCCAGAGTTTCAAGAAGATCGGAGGGGGTCAAAATTTCGGCCAAAAAAAAAAATGACAGTGTTACCCCTTGTGTTTTTTTTTTCAGGTCCAAATTTTGACCTTCGATATCTCGGCTCTGGAAGGGTCTAGAGCCTCCATTTTTGCGCGATGGTCGAAGTCTCGTGGCCCTCTGTCAGAATCCAGAGTTTCAAGAAGATCGGAGGGGGTCAAAATTTCGGCCAAAAAAAAAAAATGACAGTGTTACCCCTTATGTTTTTTTTTCAGGTCCAAATTTTGACCTTCGATATCTCGGCTCTGGAAGGGTCTAGAGCCTCCATTTTTGCGCGCTGGTCGAAGTCTCGTGGCCCTCTGTCAGAATCCAGAGTTTCAAGAAGATCGGAGGGGGTCAAAATTTCGGCCAAAAAAAATGACAGTGTTACCCCTTGTATTTTTTTTTCAGGTCCAAATTTTGACCTTCGATATCTCGGCTCTGGAAGGGTCTAGAGCCTCAATTTTTGCGCGTTGGTCGAAGTCTCGTGGCCCTCTGTCAGAATCCAGAGTTTCAAGAAGATCGGAGGGGGTCAAAATTTCGGCCAAAAAAAAAAAATGACAGTGTTACCCCTTATGTTTTTTTTTCAGGTCCAAATTTTGACCTTCGATATCTCGGCTCTGGAAGGGTCTAGAGCCTCCATTTTTGCGCGCTGGTCGAAGTCTCGTGGCCCTCTGTCAGAATCCAGAGTTTCAAGAAGATCGGAGGGGGTCAAAATTTCGGCCAAAAAAAAAAAATGACAGTGTTACCCCTTATGTTTTTTTTTCAGGTCCAAATTTTGACCTTCGATATCTCGGCTCTGGAAGGGTCTAGAGCCTCCATTTTTGCACGCTGGTCGAAGTCTCGTGGCCCTCTGTCAGAATCCAGAGTTTCAAGAAGATCGGAGGGGGTCAAAATTTCGGCCAAAAAAAAAAAAATGACAGTGTTACCCCTTATGTTTTTTTTTCAGGTCAAAACTTTGACATCCGATATCTCGGCTCTGGAAGGGTCTAGAGCCTCCATTTTTGCACGCTGGTCGAAGTCTCGTGGCCCTCTGTCAGAATCCAGAGTTTCAAGAAGATCGGAGGGGGTCAAAATTTCGGCCAAAAAAAAATGACCGTGTTACCACTTATGTTTTTTTTTTTCAGGTCCAAATTTTGACCTTCGATATCTCGGCTCTGGAAGGGTCTAGAGCCTCCATTTTTGCGCGCTGGTCGAAGTCTCGTGGCCCTCTGTCAGAATCCAGAGTTTCAAGAAGATCGGAGGGGGTCAAAATTTCGGCCAAAAAAAATGACAGTGTTACCCCTTATGTTTTTTTTTCAGGTCCAAATTTTGACCTTCGATATCTCGGCTCTGGAAGGGTCTAGAGCCTCCATTTTTGCGCGCTGGTCGAAGTCTCGTGGCCCTCTGTCAGAATCCAGAGTTTCAAGAAGATCGGAGGGGGTCAAAATTTCGGCAAAAAAAAAAAAATGACAGTGTTACCCCTTATGTTTTTTTTTTCAGGTCCAAATTTTGACCTTCGATATCTCGGCTCTGGAAGGGTCTAGAGCCTCCATTTTTGCGCGCTGGTCGAAGTCTCGTGGCCCTCTGTCAGAATCCAGAGTTTCAAGAAGATCGGAGGGGGTCAAAATTTCGGCCAAAAAAAAAAAATGACAGTGTTACCCCTTGTGTTTTTTTTTTCAGGTCCAAATTTTGACCTTCGATATCTCGGCTCTGGAAGGGTCTAGAGCCTCCATTTTTGCGCGCTGGTCGAAGTCTCGTGGCCCTCTGTCAGAATCCCGAGTTTCAAGAAGATCGGAGGGGGTCAAAATTTCGGCCAAAAAAAAAAAATGACAGTGTTACCCCTTGTGTTTTTTTTTCAGGTCCAAATTTTGACCTTCGATATCTCGGCTCTGGAAGGGTCTAGAGCCTCCATTTTTGCGCGCTGGTCGAAGTCTCGTGGCCCTCTGTCAGAATCCCGAGTTTCAAGAAGATCGGAGGGGGTCAAAATTTCGGCCAAAAAAAAAAAATGACAGTGTTACCCCTTGTGTTTTTTTTTCAGGTCCAAATTTTGACCTTCGATATCTCGGCTCTGGAAGGGTCTAGAGCCTCCATTTTTGCGCGCTGGTCGAAGTCTCATGGCCCTCTGTCAGAATCCCGAGTTTCAAGAAGATCGGAGGGGGTCAAAATTTCGGCCAAAAAAAAATGACAGTGTTACCCCTTATATTTTTTTTTCAGGTCCAAATTTTGACCTTCGATATCTCGGCTCTGGAAGGGTCTAGAGCCTCCATTTTTGCGCGCTGGTCGAAGTCTTGTGGCCCTCTGTCAGAATCCAGAGTTTCAAGAAGATCGGAGGGGGTCAAAATTTCGGCCAAAAAAAAAAAATGACAGTGTTACCCCTTATGTTTTTTTTTCAGGTCCAAATTTTGACCTTCGATATCTCGGCTCTGGAAGGGTCTAGAGCCTCCATTTTTGCGCGCTGGTCGAAGTCTCGTGGCCCTCTGTCAGAATCCAGAGTTTCAAGAAGATCGGAGGGGGTCAAAATTTCGGCCAAAAAAAAAAAAAGACAGTGTTACCCCTTATGTTTTTTTTTTCAGGTCCAAATTTTGACCTTCGATATCTCGGCTCTGGAAGGGTCTAGAGCCTCCATTTTTGAGCGCTGGTCGAAGTCTCGTGGCCCTCTGTCAGAATCCAGAGTTTCAAGAAGATCGGAGGGGGTCAAAATTTCGGCCAAAAAAAAATGACAGTGTTACCCCTTATATTTTTTTTTCAGGTCCAAATTTTGACCTTCGATATCTCGGCTCTGGAAGGGTCTAGAGCCTCCATTTTTGCGCGCTGGTCGAAGTCTCGTGGCCCTCTGTCAGAATCCAGAGTTTCAAGAAGATCGGAGGGGGTCAAAATTTCGGCCAAAAAAAAAATGACAGTGTTACCCCATATGTTTTTTTTTCAGGTCCAAATTTTGACCTTCGATATCTCGGCTCTGGAAGGGTCTAGAGCCTCCATTTTTGCGCGCTGGTCGAAGTCTCGTGGCCCTCTGTCAGAATCCAGAGTTTCAAGAAGATCGGAGGGGGTCAAAATTTCGGCCAAAAAAAAAAAAATGACAGTGTTACCCCTTATGTTTTTTTTTCAGGTCCAAATTTTGACCTTCGATATCTCGGCTCTGGAAGGGTCTAGAGCCTCCATTTTTGCGCGCTGGTCGAAGTCTCGTGGCCCTCTGTCAGAATCCAGAGTTTCAAGAAGATCGGAGGGGGTCAAAATTTCGGCAAAAAAAAAAAAATGACAGTGTTACCCCTTATGTTTTTTTTTCAGGTCCAAATTTTGACCTTCGATATCTCGGCTCTGGAAGGGTCTAGAGCCTCCATTTTTGCGCGCTGGTCGAAGTCTCGTGGCCCTCTGTCAGAATCCAGAGTTTCAAGAAGATCGGAGGGGGTCAAAATTTCGGCCAAAAAAAAAAAAATGACAGTGTTACCCCTTATGTTTTTTTTTCAGGTCCAAATTTTGACCTGCGATATCTCGGCTCTGGAAGGGTCTAGAGCCTCAATTTTTGCGCGCTGGTCGAAGTCTCGTGGCCCTCTGTCAGAATCCAGAGTTTCAAGAAGATCGGAGGGGGTCAAAATTTCGGCCAAAAAAAAAAAAATGACAGTGTTACCCCTTATGTTTTTTTTTCAGGTCCAAATTTTGACCTGCGATATCTCGGCTCTGGAAATGTCTAGAGCCTCAATTTTTGCGTGCTGGTCGAAGTCTCGTGGCCCTCTGTCAGAATCCCGAGTTTCAAGAAGATCGGAGGGGTCAAAATTTCGGCCAAAAAAAAAAATGACAGTGTTACCCCTTATGTTTTTTTTTCAGGTCCAAATTTTGACCTGCGATATCTCGGCTCTGGAAGGGTCTAGAGCCTCAATTTTTGCGCGTTGGTCGAAGTCTCGTGGCCCTCTGTCAGAATCCAGAGTTTCAAGAAGATCGGAGGGGGTCAAAATTTCGGCCAAAAAAAAAAAATGACAGTGTTACCCCTTATGTTTTTTTTTCAGGTCCAAATTTTGACCTTCGATATCTCGGCTCTGGAAGGGTCTAGAGCCTCAATTTTTGCGCGCTGGTCGAAGTCTCGTGGCCCTCTGTCAGAATCCAGAGTTTCAAGAAGATCGGAGGGGGTCAAAATTTCGGCCAAAAAAAAAAAAAATGACAGTGTTACCCCTTATGTTTTTTTTTTCAGGTCCAAATTTTGACCTGCGATATCTCGGCTCTGGAAGGGTCTAGAGCCTCAATTTTTGCGCGCTGGTCGAAGTCTCGTGGCCCTCTGTCAGAATCCCGAGTTTCAAGAAGATCGGAGGGGGTCAAAATTTCGGCCAAAAAAAAAAATGACAGTGTTACCCCTTATGTTTTTTTTTTCAGGTCCAAATTTTGACCTTCGATATCTCGGCTCTGGAAGGGTCTAGAGCCTCCATTTTTGCGCGCTGGTCGAAGTCTCGTGGCCCTCTGTCAGAATCCAGAGTTTCAAGAAGATCGGAGGGGGTCAAAATTTCGGCCAAAAAAAAAAAATGACAGTGTTACCCCTTATGTTTTTTTTTCAGGTCCAAATTTTGACCTTCGATATCTCGGCTCTGGAAGGGTCTAGAGCCTCCATTTTTGCGCGCTGGTCGAATTCTCGTGGCCCTCTGTCAGAATCCAGAGTTTCAAGAAGATCGGAGGGGGTCAAAATTTCGGCCAAAAACGACAGTGTTACCCCTTATGTTTTTTTTTCAGGTCAAAACTTTGACATCCGATATATTGGCTCTGGAAGGGTCTAGAGCCTCCATTTTTGCGCGCTGGTCGAAGTCTCGTGGCCCTCTGTCAGAATCCAGAGTTTCAAGAAGATCGGAGGGGGTCAAAATTTCGGCCAAAAAAAAAAAATGACAGTGTTACCCCTTATGTTTTTTTTTCAGGTCCAAATTTTGACCTTCGATATCTCGGCTCTGGAAGGGTCTAGAGCCTCCATTTTTGCGCGCTGGTCGAAGTCTCGTGGCCCTCTGTCAGAATCCAGAGTTTCAAGAAGATCGGAGGGGGTCAAAATTTCGGCCAAAAAAAAAAAAAATGACAGTGTTACCCCTTATGTTTTTTTTTCAGGTCCAAATTTTGACCTTCGATATCTCGGCTCTGGAAGGGTCTAGAGCCTCAATTTTTGCGCGCTGGTCGAAGTCTCGTGGCCCTCTGTCAGAATCCCGAGTTTCAAGAAGATCGGAGGGGGTCAAAATTTCGGCCAAAAAAAAAAAATGACAGTGTTACCCCTTGTGTTTTTTTTTCAGGTCCAAATTTTGACCTTCGATATCTCGGCTCTGGAAGGGTCTAGAGCCTCAATTTTTGCGCGCTGGTCGAAGTCTCGTGGCCCTCTGTCAGAATCCAGAGTTTCAAGAAGATCGGAGGGGGTCAAAATTTCGGCCAAAAAAAAAAAATGACAGTGTTACCCCTTATGTTTTTTTTTCAGGTCCAAATTTTGACCTTCGATATCTCGGCTCTGGAAGGGTCTAGAGCCTCCATTTTTGCGCGCTGGTCGAAGTCTCGTGGCCCTCTGTCAGAATCCCGAGTTTCAAGAAGATCGGAGGGGGTCAAAATTTCGGCCAAAAAAAAAAAATGACAGTGTTACCCCTTATGTTTTTTTTTCAGGTCCAAATTTTGACCTTCGATATCTCGGCTCTGGAAGGGTCTAGAGCCTCCATTTTTGCGCGCTGGTCGAAGTCTCGTGGCCCTCTGTCAGAATCCCGAGTTTCAAGAAGATCGGAGGGGGTCAAAATTTCGGCCAAAAACGACAGTGTTACCCCTTATGTTTTTTTTTCAGGTCAAAACTTTGACATCCGATATATTGGCTCTGGAAGGGTCTAGAGCCTCCATTTTTGCGCGCTGGTCGAAGTCTCGTGGCCCTCTGTCAGAATCCAGAGTTTCAAGAAGATCGGAGGGGGTCAAAATTTCGGCCAAAAACGACAGTGTTACCCCTTATGTTTTTTTTTTCAGGTCAAAACTTTGACATCCGATATCTCGGCTCTGGAAGGGTCTAGAGCCTCCATTTTTGCGCGCTGGTCGAAGTCTCGTGGCCCTCTGTCAGAATCCAGAGTTTCAAGAAGATCGGAGGGGGTCAAAATTTCGGCCAAAAACGACAGTGTTACCCCTTATGTTTTTTTTTCAGGTCAAAACTTTGACATCCGATATCTCGGCTCTGGAAGGGTCTAGAGCCTCCATTTTTGCGCGCTGGTCGAAGTCTCGTGGCCCTCTGTCAGAATCCAGAGTTTCAAGAAGATCGGAGGGGGTCAAAATTTCGGCCAAAAACGACAGTGTTACCCCTTATGTTTTTTTTTCAGGTCAAAACTTTGACATCCGATATCTCGGCTCTGGAAGGGTCTAGAGCCTCCATTTTTGCGCGCTGGTCGAAGTCTCGTGGCCCTCTGTC
This sequence comes from Cyprinella venusta, assembly GCA_038021265.1. Taxonomy (NCBI): domain Eukaryota; kingdom Metazoa; phylum Chordata; class Actinopteri; order Cypriniformes; family Leuciscidae; genus Cyprinella; species Cyprinella venusta. Next base: position 32,768,925 of record CM075877.1, read on the forward strand.
AGAATCCAGAGTTTCAAGAAGATCGGAGGGGGTCAAAATTTCGGCCAAAAACGACAGTGTTACCCCTTATGTTTTTTTTTCAGGTCAAAACTTTGACATCCGATATCTCGGCTCTGGAAGGGTCTAGAGCCTCCATTTTTGCGCGCTGGTCGAAGTCTCGTGGCCCTCTGTCAGAATCCAGAGTTTCAAGAAGATCGGAGGGGGTCAAAATTTCGTCCAAAAACGACAGTGTTACCCCTTATGTTTTTTTTTCAGGTCAAAACTTTGACATCCGATATCTCGGCTCTGGAAGGGTCTAGAGCCTCCATTTTTGCGCGCTGGTCGAAGTCTCGTGGCCCTCTGTCAGAATCCAGAGTTTCAAGAAGATCGGAGGGGGTCAAAATTTCGGCCAAAAACGACAGTGTTACCCCTTATGTTTTTTTTTCAGGTCAAAACTTTGACATCCGATATCTCGGCTCTGGAAGGGTCTAGAGCCTCCATTTTTGCGCGCTGGTCGAAGTCTCATGGCCCTCTGTCAGAATCCAGAGTTTCAAGAAGATCGGAGGGGGTCAAAATTTCGGCCAAAAACGACAGTGTTACCCCTTATGTTTTTTTTTCAGGTCAAAACTTTGACATCCGATATCTCGGCTCTGGAAGGGTCTAGAGCCTCCATTTTTGCGCGCTGGTCGAAGTCTCGTGGCCCTCTGTCAGAATCCAGAGTTTCAAGAAGATCGGAGGGGGTCAAAATTTCGGCCAAAAACGACAGTGTTACCCCTTATGTTTTTTTTTCAGGTCAAAACTTTGACATCCGATATCTTGGCTCTGGAAGGGTCTAGAGCCTCCATTTTTGCGCGCTGGTCGAAGTCTCGTGGCCCTCTGTCAGAATCCAGAGTTTCAAGAAGATCGGAGGGGGTCAAAATTTCGGCCAAAAACGACAGTGTTACCCCTTATGTTTTTTTTTCAGGTCAAAACTTTGACATCCGATATCTCGGCTCTGGAAGGGTCTAGAGCCTCCATTTTTGCGCGCTGGTCGAAGTCTCGTGGCCCTCTGTCAGAATCCAGAGTTTCAAGAAAATCGGAGGGGGTAAAAATTTCGGCCAAAAACGACAGTGTTACCCCTTATGTTTTTTTTTCAGGTCAAAACTTTGACATCCGATATCTCGGCTCTGGAAGGGTCTAGAGCCTCCATTTTTGCGCGCTGGTCGAAGTCTCGTGGCCCTCTGTCAGAATCCAGAGTTTCAAGAAGATCGGAGGGGGTCAAAATTTCGGCCAAAAACGACAGTGTTACCCCTTATGTTTTTTTTTCAGGTCAAAACTTTGACATCCGATATCTCGGCTCTGGAAGGGTCTAGAGCCTCCATTTTTGCGCGCTGGTCGAAGTCTCGTGGCCCTCTGTCAGAATCCAGAGTTTCAAGAAAATCGGAGGGGGTCAAAATTTCGGCCAAAAACGACAGTGTTACCCCTTATGTTTTTTTTTTCAGGTCAAAACTTTGACATCCGATATCTCGGCTCTGGAAGGGTCTAGAGCCTCCATTTTTGCGCGCTGGTCGAAGTCTCGTGGCCCTCTGTCAGAATCCAGAGTTTCAAGAAGATCGGAGGGGGTCAAAATTTCGGCCAAAAACGACAGTGTTACCCCTTATGTTTTTTTTTCAGGTCAAAACTTTGACATCCGATATCTCGGCTCTGGAAGGGTCTAGAGCCTCCATTTTTGCGCGCTGGTCGAAGTCTCGTGGCCCTCTGTCAGAATCCAGAGTTTCAAGAAGATCGGAGGGGGTCAAAATTTCGGCCAAAAACGACAGTGTTACCCCTTATGTTTTTTTTTTCAGGTCAAAACTTTGACATCCGATATCTCGGCTCTGGAAGGGTCTAGAGCCTCCATTTTTGCGCGCTGGTCGAAGTCTCGGGACCCTCTGTCAGAATCCAGAGTTTCAAGAAGATCGGAGGGGGTCAAAATTTCGGCCAAAAACGACAGTGTTACCCCTTATGTTTTTTTTTCAGGTCAAAACTTTGACATCCGATATCTCGGCTCTGGAAGGGTCTAGAGCCTCCATTTTTGCGCGCTGGTCGAAGTCTCGTGGCCCTCTGTCAGAATCCAGAGTTTCAAGAAGATCGGAGGGGGTCAAAATTTCGGCCAAAAACGACAGTGTTACCCCTTATGTTTTTTTTTTCAGGTCAAAACTTTGACATCCGATATCTCGGCTCTGGAAGGGTCTAGAGCCTCCATTTTTGCGCGCTGGTCGAAGTCTCGTGGCCCTCTGTCAGAATCCAGAGTTTCAAGAAGATCGGAGGGAGTCAAAATTTCGGCCAAAAACGACAGTGTTACCCCTTATGTTTTTTTTCAGGTCAAAACTTTGACATCCGATATCTCGGCTCTGGAAGGGTCTAGAGCCTCCATTTTTGCGCGCTGGTCGAAGTCTCGTGGCCCTCTGTCAGAATCCAGAGTTTCAAGAACATCGGAGGGGGTCAAAATTTCGGCCAAAAACGACAGTGTTACCCCTTATGTTTTTTTTTTCAGGTCAAAACTTTGACATCCGATATCTCGGCTCTGGAAGGGTCTAGAGCCTCCATTTTTGCGCGCTGGTCGAAGTCTCGTGGCCCTCTGTCAGAATCCAGAGTTTCAAGAAGATTGGAGGGGGTCAAAATTTCGGCCAAAAACGACAGTGTTACCCCTTATGTTCCAGAGCCGAGATATCGGATGTCAAAGTTTTGACCTGAAAAAAAAAAAACATAAGGGGTAACACTGTCATTTTTGGCCGAAATTTTGACCGCCTCCGATCTTCTTGAAACTCTGGATTCTGACAGAGGGCCACGAGACTTCGACCAGCACGCAAAAATGGAGGCTCTAGACCCTTCCAGAGCCGAGATATCGGACGTCAAAGTTTTGACCCGAAAAAAAAAACATAAGGGGTAACACTGTCGTTTTTGGCCGAAATTTTGACCCCCTCCGATCTTCTTGAAACTCTGGATTCTGACAGAGGGCCACGAGACTTCGACCAGCGCGCAAAAATGGAGGCTCTAGACCCTTCCAGAGCCGAGATATCGGATGTCAAAGTTTTGACCTGAAAAAAAAACATAAGGGGTAACACTGTCGTTTTTGGCTGAAATTTTGACCCCCTCCAATCTTCTTGAAACTCTGGATTCTGACAGAGGGCCACGAGACTTCGACCAGCGCGCAAAAATGGAGGCTCTAGACCCTTCCAGAGCCAAGATATCGGATGTCAAAGTTTTGACCTGAAAAAAAAACATAAGGGGTAACACTGTCGTTTTTGGCCGAAATTTTGACCCCCTCCGATCTTCTTGAAACTCTGGATTCTGACAGAGGGCCACGAGACTTCGACCAGCGCGCAAAAATGGAGGCTCTAGACCCTTCCAGAGCCGAGATTTCGGATGTCAAAGTTTTGACCTGAAAAAAAAAAACATAAGGGGTAACACTGTCGTTTTTGGCCGAAATTTTGACCCCCTCCGATCTTCTTGAAACTCTGGATTCTGACAGAGGGCCACGAGACTTCGACCAGCGCGCAAAAATGGAGGCTCTAGACCCTTCCAGAGCCGAGATATCGGATGTCAAAGTTTTGACCTGAAAAAAAAAACATAAGGGGTAACACTGTCGTTTTTGGCTGAAATTTTGACCCCCTCCGATCTTCTTGAAACTCTGGATTCTGACAGAGGGCCACGAGACTACGACCAGCGCGCAAAAATGGAGGCTCTAGACCCTTCCAGAGCCGAGATATCGGATGTCAAAGTTTTGACCTGAAAAAAAACATAAGGGGTAACACTGTCATTTTTGGCCGAAATTTTGACCCCCTCCGATCTTCTTGAAACTCTGGATTCTGACAGAGGGCCACGAGACTTCGACCAGCACGCAAAAATGGAGGCTCTAGACCCTTCCAGAGCCGAGATATCGGACGTCAAAGTTTTGACCCAAAAAAAAAACATAAGGGTTAACACTGTCGTTTTTGGCCGAAATTTTGACCCCCTCCGATCTTCTTGAAACTCTGGATTCTGACAGAGGGCCACGAGACTTCGACCAGCGCGCAAAAATGGAGGCTCTAGACCCTTCCAGAGCCAAGATATCGGATGTCAAAGTTTTGACCTGAAAAAAAAAACATAAGGGGTAACACTGTCGTTTTTGGCCGAAATTTTGACCCCCTCCGATCTTCTTGAAACTCTGGATTCTGACAGAGGGCCACGAGACTTCGACCAGCACGCAAAAATGGAGGCTCTAGACCCTTCCAGAGCCAAGATATCGGATGTCAAAGTTTTGACCCGAAAAAAAAACATAAGGGGTAACACTGTCGTTTTTGGCCGAAATTTTGACCCCCTCCGATCTTCTTGAAACTCTGGATTCTGACAGAGGGCCACGAGACTTCGACCAGCGCGCAAAAATGGAGGCTCTAGACCCTTCCAGAGCCGAGATATCGGATGTCAAAGTTTTGACCTGAAAAAAAAACATAAGGGGTAACACTGTCGTTTTTGGCCGAAATTTTGACCCCCTCCGATCTTCTTGAAACTCTGGATTCTGACAGAGGGCCACGAGACTTCGACCAGCGCGCAAAAATGGAGGCTCTAGACCCTTCCAGAGCCGAGATATCGGATGTCAAAGTTTTGACCTGAAAAAAAAAACATAAGGGGTAACACTGTCGTTTTTGGCCGAAATTTTGACCCCCTCCGATCTTCTTGAAACTCTGGATTCTGACAGAGGGCCACGAGACTACGACCAGCGCGCAAAAATGGAGGCTCTAGACCCTTCCAGAGCCGAGATATCGGATGTCAAAGTTTTGACCTGAAAAAAAAAACATAAGGGGTAACACTGTCGTTTTTGGCCGAAATTTTGACCCCCTCCGATCTTCTTGAAACTCTGGATTCTGACAGAGGGCCACGAGACTTCGACCAGCAAGCAAAAATGGAGGCTCTAGACCCTTCCAGAGCCAAGATATCGGATGTCAAAGTTTTGACCTGAAAAAAAAAACATAAGGGGTAACACTGTCGTTTTTGGCCGAAATTTTGACCCCCTCCGATCTTCTTGAAACTCTGAATTCTGACAGAGGGCCACGAGACTTCGACCAGCGCGCAAAAATGGAGGCTCTAGACCCTTCCAGAGCCGAGATATCGGATGTCAAAGTTTTGACCCGAAAAAAAAACATAAGGGGTAACACTGTCGTTTTTGGCCGAAATTTTGACCCCCTCCGATCTTCTTGAAACTCTGGATTCTGACAGAGGGCCACGAGACTACGACCAGCGCGCAAAAATGGAGGCTCTAGACCCTTCCAGAGCCGAGATATCGGATGTCAAAGTTTTGACCTGAAAAAAAAAACATAAGGGGTAACACTGTCGTTTTTGGCCGAAATTTTGACCCCCTCCGATCTTCTTGAAACTCTGGATTCTGACAGAGGGCCACGAGACTTCGACCAGCACGCAAAAATGGAGGCTCTAGACCCTTCCAGAGCCGAGATATCGGACGTCAAAGTTTTGACCCAAAAAAAAAACATAAGGGGTAACACTGTCGTTTTTGGCCGAATTTTGACCCCCTCCGATCTTCTTGAAACTCTGGATTCTGACAGAGGGCCACGAGACTTCGACCAGCGCGCAAAAATGGAGGCTCTAGACCCTTCCAGAGCCAAGATATCGGATGTCAAAGTTTTGACCTGAAAAAAAAAACATAAGGGGTAACACTGTCGTTTTTGGCCGAAATTTTGACCCCCTCCGATCTTCTTGAAACTCTGAATTCTGACAGAGGGCCACGAGACTTCGACCAGCGCGCAAAAATGGAGGCTCTAGACCCTTCCAGAGCCGAGATATCGGATGTCAAAGTTTTGACCCGAAAAAAAAACATAAGGGGTAACACTGTCGTTTTTGGCCGAATTTTGACCCCCTCCGATCTTCTTGAAACTCTGGATTCTGACAGAGGGCCACGAGACTTCGACCAGCGCGCAAAAATGGAGGCTCTAGACCCTTCCAGAGCCGAGATATCGGATGTCAAAGTTTTGACCTGAAAAAAAAACATAAGGGGTAACACTGTAGTTTTTGGCCGAAATTTTGACCCCCTTTGATCTTCTTGAAACTCTGGATTCTGACAGAGGGCCACGAGACTTCGACCAGCGCGCAAAAATGGAGGCTCTAGACCCTTCCAGAGCCGAGATATCGGATGTCAAAGTTTTGACCTGAAAAAAAAAACATAAGGGGTAACACTGTCGTTTTTGGCCGAAATTTTGACCCCCTCCGATCTTCTTGAAACTCTGGATTCTGACAGAGGGCCACGAGACTTCGACCAGCGCGCAAAAATGGAGGCTCTAGACCCTTCCAGAGCCGAGATATCGGATGTCAAAGTTTTGACCTGAAAAAAAAACATAAGGGGTAACACTGTCGTTTTTGGCCGAAATTTTGACCCCCTCCGATCTTCTTGAAACTCTGGATTCTGACAGAGGGCCACGAGACTTCGACCAGCGCGCAAAAATGGAGGCTCTAGACCCTTCCAGAGCCGAGATATCGGATGTCAAAGTTTTGACCTGAAAAAAAAACATAAGGGGTAACACTGTCGTTTTTGGCCGAAATTTTGACCCCCTCCGATCTTCTTGAAACTCTGGATTCTGACAGAGGGCCACGAGACTTCGACCAGCGCGCAAAAATGGAGGCTCTAGACCCTTCCAGAGCCGAGATATCGGATGTCAAAGTTTTGACCTGAAAAAAAAACATAAGGGGTAACACTGTCGTTTTTGGCCGAAATTTTGACCCCCTCCGATCTTCTTGAAACTCTGGATTCTGACAGAGGGCCACGAGACTACGACCAGCGCGCAAAAATGGAGGCTCTAGACCCTTCCAGAGCCGAGATATCGGATGTCAAAGTTTTGACCTGAAAAAAAAAACATAAGGGGTAACACTGTCATTTTTGGCCGAAATTTTGACCGCCTCCGATCTTCTTGAAACTCTGGATTCTGACAGAGGGCCACGAGACTTCGACCAGCGCGCAAAAATGGAGGCTCTAGACCCTTCCAGAGCCGAGATATCGGATGTCAAAGTTTTGACCTGAAAAAAAAACATAAGGGGTAACACTGTCGTTTTTGGCTGAAATTTTGACCCCCTCCGATCTTCTTGAAACTCTGGATTCTGACAGAGGGCCACGAGACTACGACCAGCGCGCAAAAATGGAGGCTCTAGACCCTTCCAGAGCCAAGATATCGGATGTCAAAGTTTTGACCTGAAAAAAAAACATAAGGGGTAACACTGTCGTTTTTGGCTGAAATTTTGACCCCCTCCGATCTTCTTGAAACTCTGGATTCTGACAGAGGGCCACGAGACTTCGACCAGCGCGCAAAAATGGAGGCTCTAGACCCTTCCAGAGCCGAGATATCAGATGTCAAAGTTTTGACCTGAAAAAAAAACATAAGGGGTAACACTGTCGTTTTTGGCCGAAATTTTGACCCCCTCCGATCTTCTTGAAACTCTGGATTCTGACAGAGGGCCACGAGACTTCGACCAGCGCGCAAAAATGGAGGCTCTAGACCCTTCCAGAGCCGAGATATCGGATGTCAAAGTTTTGACCTGAAAAAAAAAACATAAGGGGTAACACTGTCGTTTTTGGCCGAAATTTTGACCCCCTCCGATCTTCTTGAAACTCTGGATTCTGACAGAGGGCCACGAGACTTCGACCAGCGCGCAAAAATGGAGGCTCTAGACCCTTCCAGAGCCGAGATATCGGATGTCAAAGTTTTGACCTGAAAAAAAAACATAAGGGGTAACACTGTCGTTTTTGGCCGAAATTTTGACCCCCTCCGATCTTCTTGAAACTCTGGATTCTGACAGAGGGCCACGAGACTTCGACCAGCGCGCAAAAATGGAGGCTCTAGACCCTTCCAGAGCCGAGATATCGGATGTCAAAGTTTTGACCTGAAAAAAAAACATAAGGGGTAACACTGTCGTTTTTGGCCGAAATTTTGACCCCCTCCGATCTTCTTGAAACTCTGGATTCTGACAGAGGGCCACGAGACTTCGACCAGCGCGCAAAAATGGAGGCTCTAGACCCTTCCAGAGCCAAGATATCGGATGTCAAAGTTTTGACCTGAAAAAAAAACATAAGGGGTAACACTGTCGTTTTTGGCCGAAATTTTGACCCCCTCCGATCTTCTTGAAACTCTGGATTCTGACAGAGGGCCACGAGACTTCGACCAGCGCGCAAAAATGGAGGCTCTAGACCCTTCCAGAGCCGAGATATCGGATGTCAAAGTTTTGACCTGAAAAAAAAAACATAAGGGGTAACACTGTCGTTTTTGGCCGAAATTTTGACCCCCTCCGATCTTCTTGAAACTCTGGATTCTGACAGAGGGCCACGAGACTTCGACCAGCGCGCAAAAATGGAGGCTCTAGACCCTTCCAGAGCCGAGATATCGGATGTCAAAGTTTTGACCTGAAAAAAAAACATAAGGGGTAACACTGTCGTTTTTGGCCGAAATTTTGACCCCCTCCGATCTTCTTGAAACTCTGGATTCTGACAGAGGGCCACGAGACTTCGACCAGCGCGCAAAAATGGAGGCTCTAGACCCTTCCAGAGCCGAGATATCGGACGTCAAAGTTTTGACCCGAAAAAAAAACATAAGGGGTAACACTGTCGTTTTTGGCTGAAATTTTGACCCCCTCCGATCATCTTGAAACTCTGGATTCTGACAGAGGGCCACGAGACTTCGACCAGCGCGCAAAAATGGAGGCTCTAGACCCTTCCAGAGCCGAGATATCGGATGTCAAAGTTTTGACCTGAAAAAAAAACATAAGGGGTAACACTGTCGTTTTTGGCCGAAATTTTGACCCCCTCCGATCTTCTTGAAACTCTGGATTCTGACAGAGGGCCACGAGACTTCGACCAGCGCGCAAAAATGGAGGCTCTAGACCCTTCCAGAGCCGAGATATCGGATGTCAAAGTTTTGACCTGAAAAAAAAACATAAGGGGTAACACTGTCGTTTTTGGCCGAAATTTTGACCCCCTCCGATCTTCTTGAAACTCTGGATTCTGACAGAGGGCCACGAGACTACGACCAGCGCGCAAAAATGGAGGCTCTAGACCCTTCCAGAGCCGAGATATCGGATGTCAAAGTTTTGACCTGAAAAAAAAAACATAAGGGGTAACACTGTCATTTTTGGCCGAAATTTTGACCGCCTCCGATCTTCTTGAAACTCTGGATTCTGACAGAGGGCCACGAGACTTCGACCAGCGCGCAAAAATGGAGGCTCTAGACCCTTCCAGAGCCGAGATATCGGACGTCAAAGTTTTGACCCGAAAAAAAAACATAAGGGGTAACACTGTCGTTTTTGGCCGAAATTTTGACCCCCTCCGATCTTCTTGAAACTCTGGATTCTGACAGAGGGCCACGAGACTTCGACCAGCGCGCAAAAATGGAGGCTCTAGACCCTTCCAGAGCCGAGATATCGGATGTCAAAGTTTTGACCTGAAAAAAAAAACATAAGGGGTAACACTGTCGTTTTTGGCCGAAATTTTGACCCCCTCCGATCTTCTTGAAACTCTGGATTCTGACAGAGGGCCACGAGACTTCGACCAGCGCGCAAAAATGGAGGCTCTAGACCCTTCCAGAGCCGAGATATCGGATGTCAAAGTTTTGACCTGAAAAAAAAACATAAGGGGTAACACTGTCGTTTTTGGCCGAAATTTTGACCCCCTCCGATCTTCTTGAAACTCTGGATTCTGACAGAGGGCCACGAGACTTCGACCAGCGCGCAAAAATGGAGGCTCTAGACCCTTCCAGAGCCGAGATATCGGATGTCAAAGTTTTGACCTGAAAAAAAAACATAAGGGGTAACACTGTCGTTTTTGGCTGAAATTTTGACCCCCTCCGATCTTCTTGAAACTCTGGATTCTGACAGAGGGCCACGAGACTTCGACCAGCACGCAAAAATGGAGGCTCTAGACCCTTCCAGAGCCAAGATATCGGATGTCAAAGTTTTGACCCGAAAAAAAAAACATAAGGGGTAACACTGTCATTTTTTTTTTTTTGGCCGAAATTTTGACCCCCTCCGATCTTCTTGAAACTCTGGATTCTGACAGAGGGCCACGAGACTACGACCAGCGCGCAAAAATGGAGGCTCTAGACCCTTCCAGAGCCAAGATATCGGATGTCAAAGTTTTGACCTGAAAAAAAAAACATAAGGGGTAACACTGTCGTTTTTGGCCGAAATTTTGACCCCCTCCGATCTTCTTGAAACTCTGGATTCTGACAGAGGGCCACGAGACTACGACCAGCGCGCAAAAATGGAGGCTCTAGACCCTTCCAGAGCCAAGATATCGGATGTCAAAGTTTTGACCTGAAAAAAAAACATAAGGGGTAACACTGTCGTTTTTGGCTGAAATTTTGACCCCCTCCGATCTTCTTGAAACTCTGGATTCTGACAGAGGGCCACGAGACTTCGACCAGCGCGCAAAAATTGAGGCTCTAGACCCTTCCAGAGCCGAGATATCAGATGTCAAAGTTTTGACCTGAAAAAAAAACATAAGGGGTAACACTGTCATTTTTGGCCGAAATTTTGACCCCCTCCGATCTTCTTGAAACTCTGGATTCTGACAGAGGGCCACGAGACTTCGACCAGCGCGCAAAAATGGAGGCTCTAGACCCTTCCAGAGCCGAGATATCGGATGTCAAAGTTTTGACCTGAAAAAAAAACATAAGGGGTAACACTGTCGTTTTTGGCCGAAATTTTGACCCCCTCCGATCTTCTTGAAACTCTGGATTCTGACAGAGGGCCATGAGACTTCAACCAGCGCGCAAAAATGGAGGCTCTAGACCCTTCCAGAGCCGAGATATCGGATGTCAAAGTTTTGACCTGAAAAAAAAACATAAGGGGTAACACTGTCGTTTTTGGCCGAAATTTTGACCCCCTCCGATCTTCTTGAAACTCTGGATTCTGACAGAGGGCCACAAGACTTCGACCAGCGCGCAAAAATGGAGGCTCTAGACCCTTCCAGAGCCGAGATATCGGATGTCAAAGTTTTGACCTGAAAAAAAAACATAAGGGGTAACACTGTCGTTTTTGGCCGAAATTTTGACCCTCTCCGATCTTCTTGAAACTCTGGATTCTGACAGAGGGCCACGAGACTTCGACCAGCGCGCAAAAATGGAGGCTCTAGACCCTTCCAGAGCCGAGATATCGGATGTCAAAGTTTTGACCTGAAAAAAAAACATAAGGGGTAACACTGTCGTTTTTGGCCGAAATTTTGACCCCCTCCGATCTTCTTGAAACTCTGGATTCTGACAGAGGGCCACGAGACTTCGACCAGCGCGCAAAAATGGAGGCTCTAGACCCTTCCAGAGCCGAGATATCGGATGTCAAAGTTTTGACCTGAAAAAAAACATAAGGGGTAACACTGTCGTTTTTGGCCGAAATTTTGACCCCCTCCGATCTTCTTGAAACTCTGGATTCTGACAGAGGGCCACGAGACTTCGACCAGCGCGCAAAAATGGAGGCTCTAGACCCTTCCAGAGCCGAGATATCGGATGTCAAAGTTTTGACCTGAAAAAAAAACATAAGGGGTAACACTGTCGTTTTTGGCCGAAATTTTGACCCCCTCCGATCTTCTTGAAACTCTGGATTCTGACAGAGGGCCACGAGACTACGACCAGCGCGCAAAAATGGAGGCTCTAGACCCTTCCAGAGCCGAGATATCGGATGTCAAAGTTTTGACCTGAAAAAAAAAACATAAGGGGTAACACTGTCATTTTTGGCCGAAATTTTGACCGCCTCCGATCTTCTTGAAACTCTGGATTCTGACAGAGGGCCACGAGACTTCGACCAGCGCGCAAAAATGGAGGCTCTAGACCCTTCCAGAGCCGAGATATCGGACGTCAAAGTTTTGACCCGAAAAAAAAACATAAGGGGTAACACTGTCGTTTTTGGCCGAAATTTTGACCCCCTCCGATCTTCTTGAAACTCTGGATTCTGACAGAGGGCCACGAGACTTCGACCAGCGCGCAAAAATGGAGGCTCTAGACCCTTCCAGAGCCGAGATATCGGATGTCAAAGTTTTGACCTGAAAAAAAAACATAAGGGGTAACACTGTCGTTTTTGGCCGAAATTTTGACCCCCTCCGATCTTCTTGAAACTCTGGATTCTGACAGAGGGCCACGAGACTTCGACCAGCGCGCAAAAATGGAGGCTCTAGACCCTTCCAGAGCCGAGATATCGGATGTCAAAGTTTTGACCTGAAAAAAAAACATAAGGGGTAACACTGTCGTTTTTGGCCGAAATTTTGACCCCCTCCGATCTTCTTGAAACTCTGGATTCTGACAGAGGGCCACGAGACTTCGACCAGCGCGCAAAAATGGAGGCTCTAGACCCTTCCAGAGCCGAGATATCGGATGTCAAAGTTTTGACCTGAAAAAAAAACATAAGGGGTAACACTGTCGTTTTTGGCCGAAATTTTGACCCCCTCCGATCTTCTTGAAACTCTGGATTCTGACAGAGGGCCACGAGACTTCGACCAGCGCGCAAAAATGGAGGCTCTAGACCCTTCCAGAGCCGAGATATCGGATGTCAAAGTTTTGACCTGAAAAAAAAACATAAGGGGTAACACTGTCGTTTTTGGCTGAAATTTTGACCCCCTCCGATCTTCTTGAAACTCTGGATTCTGACAGAGGGCCACGAGACTTCGACCAGCACGCAAAAATGGAGGCTCTAGACCCTTCCAGAGCCAAGATATCGGATGTCAAAGTTTTGACCCGAAAAAAAAAACATAAGGGGTAACACTGTCGTTTTTGGCCGAAATTTTGACCCCCTCCGATCTTCTTGAAACTCTGGATTCTGACAGAGGGCCACGAGACTACGACCAGCGCGCAAAAATGGAGGCTCTAGACCCTTCCAGAGCCAAGATATCGGATGTCAAAGTTTTGACCTGAAAAAAAAAACATAAGGGGTAACACTGTCGTTTTTGGCCGAAATTTTGACCCCCTCCGATCTTCTTGAAACTCTGGATTCTGACAGAGGGCCACGAGACTACGACCAGCGCGCAAAAATGGAGGCTCTAGACCCTTCCAGAGCCAAGATATCGGATGTCAAAGTTTTGACCTGAAAAAAAAACATAAGGGGTAACACTGTCATTTTTGGCCGAAATTTTGACCCCCTCCGATCTTCTTGAAACTCTGGATTCTGACAGAGGGCCACGAGACTTCGACCAGCGCGCAAAAATGGAGGCTCTAGACCCTTCCAGAGCCGAGATATCAGATGTCAAAGTTTTGACCTGAAAAAAAAAACATAAGGGGTAACACTGTCGTTTTTGGCCGAAATTTTGACCCCCTCCGATCTTCTTGAAACTCTGGATTCTGACAGAGGGCCACGAGACTTCGACCAGCGCGCAAAAATGGAGGCTCTAGACCCTTCCAGAGCCGAGATATCGGATGTCAAAGTTTTGACCTGAAAAAAAAAAACATAAGGGGTAACACTGTCGTTTTTGGCCGAAATTTTGACCCCCTCCGATCTTCTTGAAACTCTGGATTCTGACAGAGGGCCACGAGACTTCGACCAGCGCGCAAAAATGGAGGCTCTAGACCCTTCCAGAGCCGAGATATCGGATGTCAAAGTTTTGACCTGAAAAAAAAACATAAGGGGTAACACTGTCGTTTTTGGCCGAAATTTTGACCCCCTCCGATCTTCTTGAAACTCTGGATTCTGACAGAGGGCCACGAGACTTCGACCAGCGCGCAAAAATGGAGGCTCTAGACCCTTCCAGAGCCGAGATATCGGATGTCAAAGTTTTGACCTGAAAAAAAAAACATAAGGGGTAACACTGTCGTTTTTGGCCGAAATTTTGACCCCCTCCGATCTTCTTGAAACTCTGGATTCTGACAGAGGGCCACGAGACTTCGACCAGCGCGCAAAAATGGAGGCTCTAGACCCTTCCAGAGCCGAGATATCGGATGTCAAAGATTTGACCTGAAAAAAAACATAAGGGGTAACACTGTCGTTTTTGGCCGAAATTTTGACCCCCTCCGATCTTCTTGAAACTCTGGATTCTGACAGAGGGCCACGAGACTTCGACCAGCGCGCAAAAATGGAGGCTCTAGACCCTTCCAGAGCCAAGATATCGGATGTCAAAGTTTTGACCTGAAAAAAAAACATAAGGGGTAACACTGTCGTTTTTGGCCGAAATTTTGACCCCCTCCGATCTTCTTGAAACTCTGGATTCTGACAGAGGGCCACGAGACTTCGACCAGCGCGCAAAAATGGAGGCTCTAGACCCTTCCAGAGCCGAGATATCGGATGTCAAAGTTTTGACCTGAAAAAAAAACATAAGGGGTAACACTGTCGTTTTTGGCCGAAATTTTGACCCCCTCCGATCTTCTTGAAACTCTGGATTCTGACAGAGGGCCACGAGACTTCGACCAGCGCGCAAAAATGGAGGCTCTAGACCCTTCCAGAGCCGAGATATCGGATGTCAAAGTTTTGACCTGAAAAAAAAAAACATAAGGGGTAACACTGTCGTTTTTGGCCGAAATTTTGACCCCCTCCGATCTTCTTGAAACTCTGGATTCTGACAGAGGGCCACGAGACTTCGACCAGCGCGCAAAAATGGAGGCTCTAGACCCTTCCAGAGCCGAGATATCGGATGTCAAAGTTTTGACCTGAAAAAAAAACATAAGGGGTAACACTGTCGTTTTTGGCCGAAATTTTGACCCCCTCCGATCTTCTTGAAACTCTGGATTCTGACAGAGGGCCACGAGACTTCGACCAGCGCGCAAAAATGGAGGCTCTAGACCCTTCCAGAGCCGAGATATCGGATGTCAAAGTTTTGACCTGAAAAAAAAACATAAGGGGTAACACTGTCGTTTTTGGCCGAAATTTTGACCCCCTCCGATCTTCTTGAAACTCTGGATTCTGACAGAGGGCCACGAGACTACGACCAGCGCGCAAAAATGGAGGCTCTAGACCCTTCCAGAGCCGAGATATCGGATGTCAAAGTTTTGACCTGAAAAAAAAAACATAAGGGGTAACACTGTCATTTTTGGCCGAAATTTTGACCGCCTCCGATCTTCTTGAAACTCTGGATTCTGACAGAGGGCCACGAGACTTCGACCAGCGCGCAAAAATGGAGGCTCTAGACCCTTCCAGAGCCGAGATATCGGATGTCAAAGTTTTGACCTGAAAAAAAAACATAAGGGGTAACACTGTCGTTTTTGGCTGAAATTTTGACCCCCTCCGATCTTCTTGAAACTCTGGATTCTGACAGAGGGCCACGAGACTACGACCAGCGCGCAAAAATGGAGGCTCTAGACCCTTCCAGAGCCAAGATATCGGATGTCAAAGTTTTGACCTGAAAAAAAAACATAAGGGGTAACACTGTCGTTTTTGGCTGAAATTTTGACCCCCTCCGATCTTCTTGAAACTCTGGATTCTGACAGAGGGCCACGAGACTTCGACCAGCGCGCAAAAATGGAGGCTCTAGACCCTTCCAGAGCCAAGATATCGGATGTCAAAGTTTTGACCCGAAAAAAAAAACATAAGGGGTAACACTGTCGTTTTTGGCCGAAATTTTGACCCCCTCCGATCTTCTTGAAACTCTGGATTCTGACAGAGGGCCACGAGACTACGACCAGCGCGCAAAAATGGAGGCTCTAGACCCTTCCAGAGCCAAGATATCGGATGTCAAAGTTTTGACCTGAAAAAAAAAACATAAGGGGTAACACTGTCGTTTTTGGCCGAAATTTTGACCCCCTCCGATCTTCTTGAAACTCTGGATTCTGACAGAGGGCCACGAGACTACGACCAGCGCGCAAAAATGGAGGCTCTAGACCCTTCCAGAGCCAAGATATCGGATGTCAAAGTTTTGACCTGAAAAAAAAACATAAGGGGTAACACTGTCGTTTTTGGCTGAAATTTTGACCCCCTCCGATCTTCTTGAAACTCTGGATTCTGACAGAGGGCCACGAGACTTCGACCAGCGCGCAAAAATTGAGGCTCTAGACCCTTCCAGAGCCGAGATATCAGATGTCAAAGTTTTGACCTGAAAAAAAAACATAAGGGGTAACACTGTCATTTTTGGCCGAAATTTTGACCCCCTCCGATCTTCTTGAAACTCTGGATTCTGACAGAGGGCCACGAGACTTCGACCAGCGCGCAAAAATGGAGGCTCTAGACCCTTCCAGAGCCGAGATATCGGATGTCAAAGTTTTGACCTGAAAAAAAAACATAAGGGGTAACACTGTCGTTTTTGGCCGAAATTTTGACCCCCTCCGATCTTCTTGAAACTCTGGATTCTGACAGAGGGCCATGAGACTTCAACCAGCGCGCAAAAATGGAGGCTCTAGACCCTTCCAGAGCCGAGATATCGGATGTCAAAGTTTTGACCTGAAAAAAAAACATAAGGGGTAACACTGTCGTTTTTGGCCGAAATTTTGACCCCCTCCGATCTTCTTGAAACTCTGGATTCTGACAGAGGGCCACAAGACTTCGACCAGCGCGCAAAAATGGAGGCTCTAGACCCTTCCAGAGCCGAGATATCGGATGTCAAAGTTTTGACCTGAAAAAAAAACATAAGGGGTAACACTGTCGTTTTTGGCCGAAATTTTGACCCTCTCCGATCTTCTTGAAACTCTGGATTCTGACAGAGGGCCACGAGACTTCGACCAGCGCGCAAAAATGGAGGCTCTAGACCCTTCCAGAGCCGAGATATCGGATGTCAAAGTTTTGACCTGAAAAAAAAACATAAGGGGTAACACTGTCGTTTTTGGCCGAAATTTTGACCCCCTCCGATCTTCTTGAAACTCTGGATTCTGACAGAGGGCCACGAGACTTCGACCAGCGCGCAAAAATGGAGGCTCTAGACCCTTCCAGAGCCGAGATATCGGATGTCAAAGTTTTGACCTGAAAAAAAACATAAGGGGTAACACTGTCGTTTTTGGCCGAAATTTTGACCCCCTCCGATCTTCTTGAAACTCTGGATTCTGACAGAGGGCCACGAGACTTCGACCAGCGCGCAAAAATGGAGGCTCTAGACCCTTCCAGAGCCGAGATATCGGATGTCAAAGTTTTGACCTGAAAAAAAAACATAAGGGGTAACACTGTCGTTTTTGGCCGAAATTTTGACCCCCTCCGATCTTCTTGAAACTCTGGATTCTGACAGAGGGCCACGAGACTACGACCAGCGCGCAAAAATGGAGGCTCTAGACCCTTCCAGAGCCGAGATATCGGATGTCAAAGTTTTGACCTGAAAAAAAAAACATAAGGGGTAACACTGTCATTTTTGGCCGAAATTTTGACCGCCTCCGATCTTCTTGAAACTCTGGATTCTGACAGAGGGCCACGAGACTTCGACCAGCGCGCAAAAATGGAGGCTCTAGACCCTTCCAGAGCCGAGATATCGGACGTCAAAGTTTTGACCCGAAAAAAAAACATAAGGGGTAACACTGTCGTTTTTGGCCGAAATTTTGACCCCCTCCGATCTTCTTGAAACTCTGGATTCTGACAGAGGGCCACGAGACTTCGACCAGCGCGCAAAAATGGAGGCTCTAGACCCTTCCAGAGCCGAGATATCGGATGTCAAAGTTTTGACCTGAAAAAAAAACATAAGGGGTAACACTGTCGTTTTTGGCCGAAATTTTGACCCCCTCCGATCTTCTTGAAACTCTGGATTCTGACAGAGGGCCACGAGACTTCGACCAGCGCGCAAAAATGGAGGCTCTAGACCCTTCCAGAGCCGAGATATCGGATGTCAAAGTTTTGACCTGAAAAAAAAACATAAGGGGTAACACTGTCGTTTTTGGCCGAAATTTTGACCCCCTCCGATCTTCTTGAAACTCTGGATTCTGACAGAGGGCCACGAGACTTCGACCAGCGCGCAAAAATGGAGGCTCTAGACCCTTCCAGAGCCGAGATATCGGATGTCAAAGTTTTGACCTGAAAAAAAAACATAAGGGGTAACACTGTCGTTTTTGGCCGAAATTTTGACCCCCTCCGATCTTCTTGAAACTCTGGATTCTGACAGAGGGCCACGAGACTTCGACCAGCGCGCAAAAATGGAGGCTCTAGACCCTTCCAGAGCCGAGATATCGGATGTCAAAGTTTTGACCTGAAAAAAAAACATAAGGGGTAACACTGTCGTTTTTGGCTGAAATTTTGACCCCCTCCGATCTTCTTGAAACTCTGGATTCTGACAGAGGGCCACGAGACTTCGACCAGCACGCAAAAATGGAGGCTCTAGACCCTTCCAGAGCCAAGATATCGGATGTCAAAGTTTTGACCCGAAAAAAAAAACATAAGGGGTAACACTGTCGTTTTTGGCCGAAATTTTGACCCCCTCCGATCTTCTTGAAACTCTGGATTCTGACAGAGGGCCACGAGACTACGACCAGCGCGCAAAAATGGAGGCTCTAGACCCTTCCAGAGCCAAGATATCGGATGTCAAAGTTTTGACCTGAAAAAAAAAACATAAGGGGTAACACTGTCGTTTTTGGCCGAAATTTTGACCCCCTCCGATCTTCTTGAAACTCTGGATTCTGACAGAGGGCCACGAGACTACGACCAGCGCGCAAAAATGGAGGCTCTAGACCCTTCCAGAGCCAAGATATCGGATGTCAAAGTTTTGACCTGAAAAAAAAACATAAGGGGTAACACTGTCATTTTTGGCCGAAATTTTGACCCCCTCCGATCTTCTTGAAACTCTGGATTCTGACAGAGGGCCACGAGACTTCGACCAGCGCGCAAAAATGGAGGCTCTAGACCCTTCCAGAGCCGAGATATCAGATGTCAAAGTTTTGACCTGAAAAAAAAAACATAAGGGGTAACACTGTCGTTTTTGGCCGAAATTTTGACCCCCTCCGATCTTCTTGAAACTCTGGATTCTGACAGAGGGCCACGAGACTTCGACCAGCGCGCAAAAATGGAGGCTCTAGACCCTTCCAGAGCCGAGATATCGGATGTCAAAGTTTTGACCTGAAAAAAAAAAACATAAGGGGTAACACTGTCGTTTTTGGCCGAAATTTTGACCCCCTCCGATCTTCTTGAAACTCTGGATTCTGACAGAGGGCCACGAGACTTCGACCAGCGCGCAAAAATGGAGGCTCTAGACCCTTCCAGAGCCGAGATATCGGATGTCAAAGTTTTGACCTGAAAAAAAAACATAAGGGGTAACACTGTCGTTTTTGGCCGAAATTTTGACCCCCTCCGATCTTCTTGAAACTCTGGATTCTGACAGAGGGCCACGAGACTTCGACCAGCGCGCAAAAATGGAGGCTCTAGACCCTTCCAGAGCCGAGATATCGGATGTCAAAGTTTTGACCTGAAAAAAAAAACATAAGGGGTAACACTGTCGTTTTTGGCCGAAATTTTGACCCCCTCCGATCTTCTTGAAACTCTGGATTCTGACAGAGGGCCACGAGACTTCGACCAGCGCGCAAAAATGGAGGCTCTAGACCCTTCCAGAGCCGAGATATCGGATGTCAAAGATTTGACCTGAAAAAAAACATAAGGGGTAACACTGTCGTTTTTGGCCGAAATTTTGACCCCCTCCGATCTTCTTGAAACTCTGGATTCTGACAGAGGGCCACGAGACTTCGACCAGCGCGCAAAAATGGAGGCTCTAGACCCTTCCAGAGCCAAGATATCGGATGTCAAAGTTTTGACCTGAAAAAAAAACATAAGGGGTAACACTGTCGTTTTTGGCCGAAATTTTGACCCCCTCCGATCTTCTTGAAACTCTGGATTCTGACAGAGGGCCACGAGACTTCGACCAGCGCGCAAAAATGGAGGCTCTAGACCCTTCCAGAGCCGAGATATCGGATGTCAAAGTTTTGACCTGAAAAAAAAACATAAGGGGTAACACTGTCGTTTTTGGCCGAAATTTTGACCCCCTCCGATCTTCTTGAAACTCTGGATTCTGACAGAGGGCCACGAGACTTCGACCAGCGCGCAAAAATGGAGGCTCTAGACCCTTCCAGAGCCGAGATATCGGATGTCAAAGTTTTGACCTGAAAAAAAAAAACATAAGGGGTAACACTGTCGTTTTTGGCCGAAATTTTGACCCCCTCCGATCTTCTTGAAACTCTGGATTCTGACAGAGGGCCACGAGACTTCGACCAGCGCGCAAAAATGGAGGCTCTAGACCCTTCCAGAGCCGAGATATCGGATGTCAAAGTTTTGACCTGAAAAAAAAACATAAGGGGTAACACTGTCGTTTTTGGCCGAAATTTTGACCCCCTCCGATCTTCTTGAAACTCTGGATTCTGACAGAGGGCCACGAGACTTCGACCAGCGCGCAAAAATGGAGGCTCTAGACCCTTCCAGAGCCGAGATATCGGATGTCAAAGTTTTGACCTGAAAAAAAAACATAAGGGGTAACACTGTCGTTTTTGGCCGAAATTTTGACCCCCTCCGATCTTCTTGAAACTCTGGATTCTGACAGAGGGCCACGAGACTACGACCAGCGCGCAAAAATGGAGGCTCTAGACCCTTCCAGAGCCGAGATATCGGATGTCAAAGTTTTGACCTGAAAAAAAAAACATAAGGGGTAACACTGTCATTTTTGGCCGAAATTTTGACCGCCTCCGATCTTCTTGAAACTCTGGATTCTGACAGAGGGCCACGAGACTTCGACCAGCGCGCAAAAATGGAGGCTCTAGACCCTTCCAGAGCCGAGATATCGGATGTCAAAGTTTTGACCTGAAAAAAAAACATAAGGGGTAACACTGTCGTTTTTGGCTGAAATTTTGACCCCCTCCGATCTTCTTGAAACTCTGGATTCTGACAGAGGGCCACGAGACTACGACCAGCGCGCAAAAATGGAGGCTCTAGACCCTTCCAGAGCCAAGATATCGGATGTCAAAGTTTTGACCTGAAAAAAAAACATAAGGGGTAACACTGTCGTTTTTGGCTGAAATTTTGACCCCCTCCGATCTTCTTGAAACTCTGGATTCTGACAGAGGGCCACGAGACTTCGACCAGCGCGCAAAAATGGAGGCTCTAGACCCTTCCAGAGCCGAGATATCAGATGTCAAAGTTTTGACCTGAAAAAAAAACATAAGGGGTAACACTGTCATTTTTGGCCGAAATTTTGACCCCCTCCGATCTTCTTGAAACTCTGGATTCTGACAGAGGGCCACGAGACTTCGACCAGCGCGCAAAAATGGAGGCTCTAGACCCTTCCAGAGCCGAGATATCGGATGTCAAAGATTTGACCTGAAAAAAAACATAAGGGGTAACACTGTCGTTTTTGGCCGAAATTTTGACCCCCTCCGATCTTCTTGAAACTCTGGATTCTGACAGAGGGCCACGAGACTTCGACCAGCGCGCAAAAATGGAGGCTCTAGACCCTTCCAGAGCCGAGATATAGGATGTCAAAGTTTTGACCTGAAAAAAAACATAAGGGGTAACACTGTCGTTTTTGGCCGAAATTTTGACCCCCTCCGATCTTCTTGAAACTCTGGATTCTGACAGAGGGCCACGAGACTTCGACCAGCGCGCAAAAATGGAGGCTCTAGACCCTTCCAGAGCCGAGATATCGGATGTCAAAGTTTTGACCTGAAAAAAAAAACATAAGGGGTAACACTGTCGTTTTTGGCCGAAATTTTGACCCCCTCCGATCTTCTTGAAACTCTGGATTCTGACAGAGGGCCACGAGACTTCGACCAGCGCGCAAAAATGGAGGCTCTAGACCCTTCCAGAGCCGAGATATCGGATGTCAAAGTTTTGACCTGAAAAAAAAACATAAGGGGTAACACTGTCGTTTTTGGCCGAAATTTTGACCCCCTCCGATCTTCTTGAAACTCTGGATTCTGACAGAGGGCCACGAGACTTCGACCAGCGCGCAAAAATGGAGGCTCTAGACCCTTCCAGAGCCGAGATATCGGATGTCAAAGTTTTGACCTGAAAAAAAAACATAAGGGGTAACACTGTCGTTTTTGGCCGAAATTTTGACCCCCTCCGATCTTCTTGAAACTCTGGATTCTGACAGAGGGCCACGAGACTTCGACCAGCGCGCAAAAATGGAGGCTCTAGACCCTTCCAGAGCCAAGATATCGGATGTCAAAGTTTTGACCTGAAAAAAAAACATAAGGGGTAACACTGTCGTTTTTGGCCGAAATTTTGACCCCCTCCGATCTTCTTGAAACTCTGGATTCTGACAGAGGGCCACGAGACTTCGACCAGCGCGCAAAAATGGAGGCTCTAGACCCTTCCAGAGCCGAGATTTCGGATGTCAAAGTTTTGACCTGAAAAAAAAAACATAAGGGGTAACACTGTCGTTTTTGGCCGAAATTTTGACCCCCTCCGATCTTCTTGAAACTCTGGATTCTGACAGAGGGCCACGAGACTACGACCAGCGCGCAAAAATGGAGGCTCTAGACCCTTCCAGAGCCAAGATATCGGATGTCAAAGTTTTGACCTGAAAAAAAAACATAAGGGGTAACACTGTCGTTTTTGGCTGAAATTTTGACCCCCTCCGATCTTCTTGAAACTCTGGATTCTGACAGAGGGCCACGAGACTTCGACCAGCGCGCAAAAATGGAGGCTCTAGACCCTTCCAGAGCCGAGATATCAGATGTCAAAGTTTTGACCTGAAAAAAAAACATAAGGGGTAACACTGTCATTTTTGGCCGAAATTTTTACCCCCTCCGATCTTCTTGAAACTCTGGATTCTGACAGAGGGCCACGAGACTTCGACCAGCGCGCAAAAATGGAGGCTCTAGACCCTTCCAGAGCCGAGATATCGGATGTCAAAGATTTGACCTGAAAAAAAACATAAGGGGTAACACTGTCGTTTTTGGCCGAAATTTTGACCCCCTCCGATCTTCTTGAAACTCTGGATTCTGACAGAGGGCCACGAGACTTCGACCAGCGCGCAAAAATGGAGGCTCTAGACCCTTCCAGAGCCGAGATATAGGATGTCAAAGTTTTGACCTGAAAAAAAACATAAGGGGTAACACTGTCGTTTTTGGCCGAAATTTTGACCCCCTCCGATCTTCTTGAAACTCTGGATTCTGACAGAGGGCCACGAGACTTCGACCAGCGCGCAAAAATGGAGGCTCTAGACCCTTCCAGAGCCGAGATATCGGATGTCAAAGTTTTGACCTGAAAAAAAAAACATAAGGGGTAACACTGTCGTTTTTGGCCGAAATTTTGACCCCCTCCGATCTTCTTGAAACTCTGGATTCTGACAGAGGGCCACGAGACTTCGACCAGCGCGCAAAAATGGAGGCTCTAGACCCTTCCAGAGCCGAGATATCGGATGTCAAAGTTTTGACCTGAAAAAAAAACATAAGGGGTAACACTGTCGTTTTTGGCCGAAATTTTGACCCCCTCCGATCTTCTTGAAACTCTGGATTCTGACAGAGGGCCACGAGACTTCGACCAGCGCGCAAAAATGGAGGCTCTAGACCCTTCCAGAGCCGAGATATCGGATGTCAAAGTTTTGACCTGAAAAAAAAACATAAGGGGTAACACTGTCGTTTTTGGCCGAAATTTTGACCCCCTCCGATCTTCTTGAAACTCTGGATTCTGACAGAGGG
Source organism: Cyprinella venusta (assembly GCA_038021265.1). NCBI lineage: Eukaryota > Metazoa > Chordata > Actinopteri > Cypriniformes > Leuciscidae > Cyprinella > Cyprinella venusta. The sequence continues at coordinate 32,792,390 of CM075877.1, forward strand.
CCACGAGACTTCGACCAGCGCGCAAAAATGGAGGCTCTAGACCCTTCCAGAGCCAAGATATCGGATGTCAAAGTTTTGACCTGAAAAAAAAAACATAAGGGGTAACACTGTCGTTTTTGGCCGAAATTTTGACCCCCTCCGATCTTCTTGAAACTCTGGATTCTGACAGAGGGCCACGAGACTTCGACCAGCGCGCAAAAATGGAGGCTCTAGACCCTTCCAGAGCCGAGATATCGGATGTCAAAGTTTTGACCTGAAAAAAAAAACATAAGGGGTAACACTGTCGTTTTTGGCCGAAATTTTGACCCCCTCCGATCTTCTTGAAACTCTGGATTCTGACAGAGGGCCACGAGACTTCGACCAGCGCGCAAAAATGGAGGCTCTAGACCCTTCCAGAGCCGAGATATCGGATGTCAAAGTTTTGACCTGAAAAAAAAACATAAGGGGTAACACTGTCGTTTTTGGCCGAAATTTTGACCCCCTCCGATCTTCTTGAAACTCTGGATTCTGACAGAGGGCCACGAGACTTCGACCAGCGCGCAAAAATGGAGGCTCTAGACCCTTCCAGAGCCGAGATATCGGACGTCAAAGTTTTGACCCGAAAAAAAAACATAAGGGGTAACACTGTCGTTTTTGGCTGAAATTTTGACCCCCTCCGATCATCTTGAAACTCTGGATTCTGACAGAGGGCCACGAGACTTCGACCAGCGCGCAAAAATGGAGGCTCTAGACCCTTCCAGAGCCGAGATATCGGATGTCAAAGTTTTGACCTGAAAAAAAAACATAAGGGGTAACACTGTCGTTTTTGGCTGAAATTTTGACCCCCTCCGATCTTCTTGAAACTCTGGATTCTGACAGAGGGCCACGAGACTTCGACCAGCGCGCAAAAATGGAGGCTCTAGACCCTTCCAGAGCCGAGATATCAGATGTCAAAGTTTTGACCTGAAAAAAAAACATAAGGGGTAACACTGTCATTTTTGGCCGAAATTTTGACCCCCTCCGATCTTCTTGAAACTCTGGATTCTGACAGAGGGCCACGAGACTTCGACCAGCGCGCAAAAATGGAGGCTCTAGACCCTTCCAGAGCCGAGATATCGGATGTCAAAGATTTGACCTGAAAAAAAACATAAGGGGTAACACTGTCGTTTTTGGCCGAAATTTTGACCCCCTCCGATCTTCTTGAAACTCTGGATTCTGACAGAGGGCCACGAGACTTCGACCAGCGCGCAAAAATGGAGGCTCTAGACCCTTCCAGAGCCGAGATATAGGATGTCAAAGTTTTGACCTGAAAAAAAACATAAGGGGTAACACTGTCGTTTTTGGCCGAAATTTTGACCCCCTCCGATCTTCTTGAAACTCTGGATTCTGACAGAGGGCCACGAGACTTCGACCAGCGCGCAAAAATGGAGGCTCTAGACCCTTCCAGAGCCGAGATATCGGATGTCAAAGTTTTGACCTGAAAAAAAAAACATAAGGGGTAACACTGTCGTTTTTGGCCGAAATTTTGACCCCCTCCGATCTTCTTGAAACTCTGGATTCTGACAGAGGGCCACGAGACTTCGACCAGCGCGCAAAAATGGAGGCTCTAGACCCTTCCAGAGCCGAGATATCGGATGTCAAAGTTTTGACCTGAAAAAAAAAACATAAGGGGTAACACTGTCGTTTTTGGCCGAAATTTTGACCCCCTCCGATCTTCTTGAAACTCTGGATTCTGACAGAGGGCCACGAGACTTCGACCAGCGCGCAAAAATGGAGGCTCTAGACCCTTCCAGAGCCGAGATATCGGATGTCAAAGTTTTGACCTGAAAAAAAAAACATAAGGGGTAACACTGTCGTTTTTGGCCGAAATTTTGACCCCCTCCGATCTTCTTGAAACTCTGGATTCTGACAGAGGGCCACGAGACTTCGACCAGCGCGCAAAAATGGAGGCTCTAGACCCTTCCAGAGCCAAGATATCGGATGTCAAAGTTTTGACCTGAAAAAAAAACATAAGGGGTAACACTGTCGTTTTTGGCCGAAATTTTGACCCCCTCCGATCTTCTTGAAACTCTGGATTCTGACAGAGGGCCACGAGACTTCGACCAGCGCGCAAAAATGGAGGCTCTAGACCCTTCCAGAGCCGAGATATCGGATGTCAAAGTTTTGACCTGAAAAAAAAAACATAAGGGGTAACACTGTCGTTTTTGGCCGAAATTTTGACCCCCTCCGATCTTCTTGAAACTCTGGATTCTGACAGAGGGCCACGAGACTTCGACCAGCGCGCAAAAATGGAGGCTCTAGACCCTTCCAGAGCCGAGATATCGGATGTCAAAGTTTTGACCTGAAAAAAAAACATAAGGGGTAACACTGTCGTTTTTGGCCGAAATTTTGACCCCCTCCGATCTTCTTGAAACTCTGGATTCTGACAGAGGGCCACGAGACTTCGACCAGCGCGCAAAAATGGAGGCTCTAGACCCTTCCAGAGCCGAGATATCGGATGTCAAAGTTTTGACCTGAAAAAAAAACATAAGGGGTAACACTGTCGTTTTTGGCCGAAATTTTGACCCCCTCCGATCTTCTTGAAACTCTGGATTCTGACAGAGGGCCACGAGACTTCGACCAGCGCGCAAAAATGGAGGCTCTAGACCCTTCCAGAGCCGAGATATCGGATGTCAAAGTTTTGACCTGAAAAAAAAACATAAGGGGTAACACTGTCGTTTTTGGCCGAAATTTTGACCGCCTCCGATCTTCTTGAAACTCTGGATTCTGACAGAGGGCCACGAGACTTCGACCAGCGCGCAAAAATGGAGGCTCTAGACCCTTCCAGAGCCGAGATATCGGACGTCAAAGTTTTGACCCGAAAAAAAAACATAAGGGGTAACACTGTCGTTTTTGGCCGAAATTTTGACCCCCTCCGATCTTCTTGAAACTCTGGATTCTGACAGAGGGCCACGAGACTTCGACCAGCGCGCAAAAATGGAGGCTCTAGACCCTTCCAGAGCCGAGATATCGGATGTCAAAGTTTTGACCTGAAAAAAAAACATAAGGGGTAACACTGTCGTTTTTGGCCGAAATTTTGACCCCCTCCGATCTTCTTGAAACTCTGGATTCTGACAGAGGGCCACGAGACTTCGACCAGCGCGCAAAAATGGAGGCTCTAGACCCTTCCAGAGCCGAGATATCGGATGTCAAAGTTTTGACCTGAAAAAAAAAACATAAGGGGTAACACTGTCGTTTTTGGCCGAAATTTTGACCCCCTCCGATCTTCTTGAAACTCTGGATTCTGACAGAGGGCCACGAGACTTCGACCAGCGCGCAAAAATGGAGGCTCTAGACCCTTCCAGAGCCGAGATATCGGATGTCAAAGTTTTGACCTGAAAAAAAAACATAAGGGGTAACACTGTCGTTTTTGGCCGAAATTTTGACCCCCTCCGATCTTCTTGAAACTCTGGATTCTGACAGAGGGCCACGAGACTTCGACCAGCGCGCAAAAATGGAGGCTCTAGACCCTTCCAGAGCCGAGATATCGGATGTCAAAGTTTTGACCTGAAAAAAAAACATAAGGGGTAACACTGTCGTTTTTGGCTGAAATTTTGACCCCCTCCGATCTTCTTGAAACTCTGGATTCTGACAGAGGGCCACGAGACTTCGACCAGCACGCAAAAATGGAGGCTCTAGACCCTTCCAGAGCCAAGATATCGGATGTCAAAGTTTTGACCCGAAAAAAAAAACATAAGGGGTAACACTGTCGTTTTTGGCCGAAATTTTGACCCCCTCCGATCTTCTTGAAACTCTGGATTCTGACAGAGGGCCACGAGACTACGACCAGCGCGCAAAAATGGAGGCTCTAGACCCTTCCAGAGCCAAGATATCGGATGTCAAAGTTTTGACCTGAAAAAAAAAACATAAGGGGTAACACTGTCGTTTTTGGCCGAAATTTTGACCCCCTCCGATCTTCTTGAAACTCTGGATTCTGACAGAGGGCCACGAGACTACGACCAGCGCGCAAAAATGGAGGCTCTAGACCCTTCCAGAGCCAAGATATCGGATGTCAAAGTTTTGACCTGAAAAAAAAACATAAGGGGTAACACTGTCGTTTTTGGCTGAAATTTTGACCCCCTCCGATCTTCTTGAAACTCTGGATTCTGACAGAGGGCCACGAGACTTCGACCAGCGCGCAAAAATTGAGGCTCTAGACCCTTCCAGAGCCGAGATATCAGATGTCAAAGTTTTGACCTGAAAAAAAAACATAAGGGGTAACACTGTCATTTTTGGCCGAAATTTTGACCCCCTCCGATCTTCTTGAAACTCTGGATTCTGACAGAGGGCCACGAGACTTCGACCAGCGCGCAAAAATGGAGGCTCTAGACCCTTCCAGAGCCGAGATATCGGATGTCAAAGTTTTGACCTGAAAAAAAAACATAAGGGGTAACACTGTCGTTTTTGGCCGAAATTTTGACCCCCTCCGATCTTCTTGAAACTCTGGATTCTGACAGAGGGCCATGAGACTTCAACCAGCGCGCAAAAATGGAGGCTCTAGACCCTTCCAGAGCCGAGATATCGGATGTCAAAGTTTTGACCTGAAAAAAAAACATAAGGGGTAACACTGTCGTTTTTGGCCGAAATTTTGACCCCCTCCGATCTTCTTGAAACTCTGGATTCTGACAGAGGGCCACAAGACTTCGACCAGCGCGCAAAAATGGAGGCTCTAGACCCTTCCAGAGCCGAGATATCGGATGTCAAAGTTTTGACCTGAAAAAAAAACATAAGGGGTAACACTGTCGTTTTTGGCCGAAATTTTGACCCTCTCCGATCTTCTTGAAACTCTGGATTCTGACAGAGGGCCACGAGACTTCGACCAGCGCGCAAAAATGGAGGCTCTAGACCCTTCCAGAGCCGAGATATCGGATGTCAAAGTTTTGACCTGAAAAAAAAACATAAGGGGTAACACTGTCGTTTTTGGCCGAAATTTTGACCCCCTCCGATCTTCTTGAAACTCTGGATTCTGACAGAGGGCCACGAGACTTCGACCAGCGCGCAAAAATGGAGGCTCTAGACCCTTCCAGAGCCGAGATATCGGATGTCAAAGTTTTGACCTGAAAAAAAACATAAGGGGTAACACTGTCGTTTTTGGCCGAAATTTTGACCCCCTCCGATCTTCTTGAAACTCTGGATTCTGACAGAGGGCCACGAGACTTCGACCAGCGCGCAAAAATGGAGGCTCTAGACCCTTCCAGAGCCGAGATATCGGATGTCAAAGTTTTGACCTGAAAAAAAAACATAAGGGGTAACACTGTCGTTTTTGGCCGAAATTTTGACCCCCTCCGATCTTCTTGAAACTCTGGATTCTGACAGAGGGCCACGAGACTTCGACCAGCGCGCAAAAATGGAGGCTCTAGACCCTTCCAGAGCCGAGATATCGGATGTCAAAGTTTTGACCTGAAAAAAAAAACATAAGGGGTAACACTGTCGTTTTTGGCCGAAATTTTGACCCCCTCCGATCTTCTTGAAACTCTGGATTCTGACAGAGGGCCACGAGACTTCGACCAGCGCGCAAAAATGGAGGCTCTAGACCCTTCCAGAGCCGAGATATCGGATGTCAAAGTTTTGACCTGAAAAAAAAACATAAGGGGTAACACTGTCGTTTTTGGCTGAAATTTTGACCCCCTCCGATCTTCTTGAAACTCTGGATTCTGACAGAGGGCCACGAGACTTCGACCAGCACGCAAAAATGGAGGCTCTAGACCCTTCCAGAGCCAAGATATCGGATGTCAAAGTTTTGACCCGAAAAAAAAAACATAAGGGGTAACACTGTCGTTTTTGGCCGAAATTTTGACCCCCTCCGATCTTCTTGAAACTCTGGATTCTGACAGAGGGCCACGAGACTTCGACCAGCGCGCAAAAATGGAGGCTCTAGACCCTTCCAGAGCCAAGATATCGGATGTCAAAGTTTTGACCTGAAAAAAAAACATAAGGGGTAACACTGTCGTTTTTGGCCGAAATTTTGACCCCCTCCGATCTTCTTGAAACTCTGGATTCTGACAGAGGGCCACGAGACTTCGACCAGCGCGCAAAAATGGAGGCTCTAGACCCTTCCAGAGCCGAGATATGGAGATATTTATGTTATGTATAAATGTTCAGGCAACATTTCTCCAGTCTTCAACTGTCTAATTTTGGTGAGCTTTTGCAAATTGTGGCCTATTTCCTATTTGTAGTGGAGATGAGTGGTACCCGGTGGGGTCTTCTGCTGTTGCAGCCCATCCCCCTCAAGGTTGTGTGTGTTGTGTCTTTGCTGCTTACCTCGGTTGTAACGAGTGGTTATTTCAGTCAAAGTGTCTCTTCTATCAGCTTGAATCAGTCGGCCCGTTCTCCTCTGACCTCGAGCATCAACGAGGCATTTTGGCCCACAGGACTGCCATCGCATACTGGATGTTTTTCCCTTTTTACTCCATTCTTTGTAAACCCTAGAAATTGTTGTGCGTGAAAATCCCAGTAACTGAGCAGATATACTCAAAATTGCTCAAATCCCCTTTCTTTCTCATTCTGACATTCAGTTTGGAGTTCAGGAGATTGTCTTGACCAGGACCACACCCCTCAATGCATTGAAGCAACTGCCATTTGATTGGTTGATTAGAAAATTGCATTAATGAGAAATTGATCAGGTGTTCCTAATAATCCTTTAGATGACTGTAAATCTTACTGACCCCAGACTTTTGAACACCAATGTATGTATTCTTTCCCATGATTCTCTGTGCTGGAAGCTCTCTCTGCCACCTTAGTGACTGATATTTGATGTCTCAAGGATAAGATGTGTGTGTGTGTGTGTGTGTCCTGTACAGGTGCTAACCCTCCCAGGCCTGGAGGTTTCCCCGGTGCAAACAGTCCTGGACCCGTAGCAGACCCGTACGGCCCCAGCAGTCAGGAAATGACATCAGTGCTGCCAGCCCTCAGCCGGGCTCCGGGTTCAATCACAGTAGTACGGCGCTCTTTCACTCAACACATCCAAAAGTACAAAGAAAGTTCTCACTTTTGTCCATCATGGATTTTAGTTTTATTCAACCTCCAACTGAGAAATAAGTGTCTGATTGGCTGTTCCCTCCATCATGACTCACTTTTTTATGCCAAGGGCTTGATTGTCAGCGCAGCAATTTATAAACGCAGCACTGGGGGAAAAAAAGAAAGATCTTGTTCAAAAATACCCCAATGAGTCACGAGTCTCCGTTAGACTGACACTTCTCGTCTCGCTGATGTTTTGTTTGGGAAATAAAAGCATCAGAAACAGTTTAGAGAAAGAGAAAAGCTGCCATGGTTGGAAATGAGCAAGTTGTCAAAACTCAGATGTCCCTGTAACTAGCAGTTTTGTTGCTTGAGGGTGATCTGCTTTAAGGCCTGTTTTCTGCTGTGTATGAAAGGTAAAGAATGATAGAGGTGGAATTGTGGTGGATTAGTTCAATATTCTGTCATTATTTTCTCATCTTGCTGTTCCAACCTTGATAATATTTTATAAAATCACCATAATAGTCCATATACGATGGTTTAATCAGTCTTCAAAAATCAGACAAAACTTTTGTCACAGTTTGGTTTGAGGAATAAACATCTACTTTAGTTTTCTTTCTTCTCAAATGTCTCGTAACCAACATGTGCCATCCATGGTTAAAATACTTTACATCATCCTGAGGCCCAGAACGTTTTTATTCCCCAAAAGTTTCTTTTTTTCCCTTCATGTAATCACATTGTTAAGAGTATAAGAAACAAAAGAAAAAAAAGATATTTTATTCATGCTATCCTATGACCTCTGTAGTGGACACCAGGACTTGATATCTGAATTCATGTCAAAACCTAGACCGCTGCATCCGAGGATGAACGACTTCAAGCCCAATCTGTCCGACCTTGTACAAAAATTTAGTTTGGATAATTTTTAACCCAAAAAAGTGGCGGACTGCAGCTTTAAATTGAATTTTATGACATATTGAATCACCCAGTAATGAAACAAGTGTAGTCTGTGTTTTTGAACGAATGTTTTGACAGTAACGATGTAATTGATACAATCTTTATTTAAAGTGTTAATTGACTTTCAAAAGTTTACTTACTCAATTTTGATCAGAACCGTAGACAATGTTTATATCCAAACTATAAACTTTTATTCCAATACTATAGACATAACCAAATTGTTGTCGTTTAGGAATAAGACTGTGTCTGCATCGCTATCTTTTAACGGTTAACTGTGCAACTCGTTGTTGTCTTATTAGTTGATGATCTGAAAGAGGTGTGTTAAATAAAGGAGACAGAGCTGTGGAATGAAAACCACCTTACAAACCTGATTTGCTATTGATGTTTAGAGAGTTGACTCAGCAAGAATGAAGTCACTTTGAATGAAAAAAAACCCTCGTTAAATTGGTTGCTAATGTTGAAGAATTGCAAATAAACAGCTGTTTAATGTGTATAAAGACAATTCAGGATTTATTTATTCAGGACCGATCAGCTCCACAGAAGAGGAATCACAGCAAATATGTTTTCTTCTTGAGTTGTCCTCATGTTTAGACTTTAGTTACTCGAATTGTTGCAGGTTTATTAAGTTGCATCACTTTAAAAAAGTACATTTAAAGGTGATATATGTATTTTTTAGTGGCCTCTATTGGTGATGTTTCAGATTGCAACCAATTTTTCCAAGAGCGATCACACACACCAGAGAAAGCATCACACGACATGCTGGAAACTCAACAACTTGCATGCTTTTGTGAACATAAAGCAGGTCATCTGGATGAGGAGTGACAGACCAACGAGACTCACTGAATTATCACCACACAAATCTGTGAAGCCCACTCAATTACTTATTATTACTATAATTTTCATCCCTTTTGGGAGGGTCCAAATGTTTTCAGACTCTTTGAGAAATGAAGTGATGTGCAGTATGAGTAAAATAGTGCTTTTGGGTAAATGTAAACCTGTTGTTGGAGAGCTGCAAAATAAAAACAGCCTAGAATGCACTTTGAAAACTAACGGAAATGTTGGTAGTACACAAATCATTTTTGATGCTTATTCAAACCTAGATCACTCAGATCATTAGGATCACATCAGCTAGGGTTCACTCTAAGCTTTTAGCTATTATGCCAGCCACAGGTGTGCTCCTACAGGATTCACTTTCAGATCCAGACTCAAAACACTTGTGTTTAGCTGAGCATTTACTGAATGAGCACTGTGCCACTGTTACTGTACTTCATTTTAGTTTTGATTCGAAATTGTTTTATTTACTGTATTTTATTTTAATTTTTCATTATTTCATATTTTATTTTATTCTAAACTGTTTTAATTTTCTGATTTCTTTTGATTAACTAAACATCCAAAACAAACATCAAAATCAAGGCAAAAATGTGTTAAGGAGCACAAAATGAAGCTTCTGCCATGACCGTCCCAGACCCTGACCTGAACCCTATTGAAAATGAGTGGTCTGAACTGAAGAGAAGGAGCAACAACATGGATCTGGGAATCTGAAGGATCTGGAGAGATTCTGTATGGAGGACTGGTCTCTGGTCAGGTGTTCTCTAAAAACATCAGGCATTATAGCAGAAAACTCAGAGCAAAAAGGTAATTAATAAAAGGGTATGAATAATTGTGGCCAACTTGTTTTGGAGAAAAACATGTATTTTATAATGTGATTTCTTCTCCCCACTTTCAATTCTTTTACTTAAACGAAAGGTTAGGATTTTGACAATTTTATGAATGAAAGACCAACAGGATAAGTCAAGTCAAGTCACATTTATTTATAGTTTTCACAATACAGATTGTATCAAAGTAGCTTCACAGTGATAAACAATGCAGATTTATTTTCCACAGACATTTTTGATCATATTTACCAGGGGTATGATTAATTCTGGGCTCGACTGTACCTACCAGTATTAACTTTCACATGCAGTTACACATTAACCTACCTACCTACCAGTATTATTTTTTACATGCAGTTACACATTAACCTACCTAACTACCTACCAACCAACCAGTATTAACTTTCACATGCAGTTACACATTAACCTACCTACCTACAGTGGGGGAAATAAATATTTGACCCCTTGCTGATTTTGCAGGTTTGCCCTCTTACAAAGAACGCAACGATCTATAATCTCAATCATATGTACTTTCTAACAGTGAAAGACAGAATCCCAAAGAAAATCCCAGAAAATCACATCATATGAATTTATTAAAATTGATAACCATCTGATGAGGAAAAACAAGTATTTGACCCCCTGGACAAACAGCAAGTATTCTGGCTCCTACAAACCAGTCAGTCTTTCTTTAAGACACAACCTCAATCCCAACCAATTACCTCCATCAAATACACCTGCCTCACCGCGTTACCTGTATAAAAGACGCCTGTCAACACCCAAACAACCAGCATCCAACATCACCACCATGGGCAAGACCAAAGAGCTTTCTACGGAGATCAGGGACAAGATTGTTGATCTGCACAAGGCTGGGATGGGCTACAGGAGAATCGGAAAGCAACTTAGAGAGAAAAGATCAACTGTCGGTGCAGTGATCAGGAAATGGAAGAAGCACCACACCACCGCCAACCTCCCTCGGTCTGGGCCTCCACACAAGATCTCGCCTCGTGGGGTGTCCCTGATCATGCGAACGGTGAGGGATCATCCCAAAACCACAAGGGGGAACTGATGAATAAACGGATGGCAGCTGGGACCACAGTTACGAAAGAAACGGTTGGTAACACACTACGCCGTCATGGATTGAAATCCTGCAGCGCACGCAAGGTCCCCCTGCTCAAGAAGAAACATGTAGAGGCCCGCATGAAGTTCACCATTCACCCCCTGGACGACTCAGAAGAGGCCTGGAAGAAGAAGGTGATGTGGACAGATGAGACCAAAATAGAACTTTTTGGCCTTAACTCAACTCGTCGTGTTTGGAGGACAAAGAACACCGAGTACAACCCAAAGAACACCATCCCAACCCTCAACATGCTGTTTGTCCAGGGGGTCAAATACTTGTTTTTCCTCATCAGATGGTTATCAATTTTAATAAATTCATATGATGTGATTTTCTGGAATTTTCTTTGGGATTCTGTCTTTCACTGTTAGAAAGTACATATGATTAAAATTATAGATCATTGCATTCTTTGTAAGAGGGCAAACCTGCAAAATCAGCAAGGGGTCAAATACTTATTTCCCCCACTGTACCAACCTAACTACCAGTATTAACTTTCACATTAACCTACCTACCTACCAACCAGTATTAACTTTCAAATGCAGTTACACATTAACATACCTACTTACCTACCAGTATTAACTTTCACATTAACATACCTACTTACCTACCAGTATTAACTTTCACATACAGTTACACATTTGACTTTCACGTGCAGTTACTCATTAACTATCACATGCAGCTACACATTAACTATCACTTGTAGTTACTCGTTCCGTTCGCATGCCATTACTTGTCATTTCACATGCGCTTACTCATATATCTTTCACCAGGCAGGTACTCGTGAACTCTCACGTACAGTTACCAGCTAACGTGCACTTGCAGTTACTCGATAACTTTCCCACGCAGTTACATATCGATTTTCACATGCCGTTACACATCAGCTTTAGCTTGCAGTTACACATTGACTTTCACATGCAGTTACTAGTCGCCGTTCGCATGCACGTACTCATCAACTTCGCTTGCAAGGTACTCACTAACTTCACGCGCAGCTACTTCTCATTTCGCATACAGTTACTTGTAAACTTCGCTTACACATTACTTGACGTTTTCACATACAGTGACATATTACCTTAAGGTGCAGTTACACATTAGCCTTCGCTGCAGCTACTCGAGAACTTCGCATGCAGTTACTCGTTAGCTTTCCCATCCTGCTACTTGTCTTTCACATGCAGCTACTAACAATCTTTCACATGCAGTTACTTGTTGCCTTTCACAGCAGCTACTGGATAGTCTTCACATGCAGTTACATATCGATTTTTCGCTGCAGTTACTCGTTAGCTTTCACTTGCAGTTACACGCTTAACCTAGTGTTAACATCGTTGGCAAGTTACTCATTAACTTCACATACAGCTACTAATCATTTCACATGCAGTTACTCGTTAACTTCACTTGCACGTTACTCATCAACTTTCACATATATGCAGTTACTCGTTGACTTTCACATACAGTTACACATTAACTTCCACTGCAGTTACACATATGACTTTCGCAGGCAGGTACTTACTTAACTTTTACCACAGTTACACATTAACTTCCACCGCAGTTACTTTGTAACTTCACATGCACCAACCCAAATCTGTCACACGTAGTTACTCACAGTCTTTCATGTGTAGTTACACATAAACTTTCGCTGCAGTTACACATCGACTTTCACCGCAGTTACTAAATAACTTTTACTACAAGTTACACGTTAATTTCACATGCATGTTACACATTAATTTTCACTTGCACTTACACATTGTACATTACCATACCTACCTACCAGTATTAACTTCACATGCAGTTACACATTGTCGGTTAAAAACAAGAGAGTGGCTGGTAGATTTTGTCCACAGCGGCCGCCGGAGGGCAACAGAGTAGATTTCCATCCCTGCTTAAAGTAGTGTCAAGGTGCAATAACAAAAACATCTCAAACAATGTCATATTTGCACAAAAAATGTCAAAACTGAGCAAAAGACACTTAATGACAGTTGTCACAAACCTTCCTTCATATTCATAACATATGTCATGATTATGAAGGCGTTATGTTAGTCCCCTTCAAGTAGTGTTACCAAAGAATGAATCTCAGACAGTTCATAAGAGAAACGTGTGGAGTAATCTGTGTTAGATTCACACTACAACACTGATTCTGCTCAACGTCTTACACATGGGCTATACGCACGCATAAGTTCTGCATTTGACTCAAGGACGCTCGTCCATTTCCGGTCGTGGAGATTAAAGCAGAGGACAACCAAGGAAAAAATCTTCAAAATTTACTGTCCTCCCGTCTTTGAAACGAAACGTACATACGTTTAGACGTAATTTTATATATAGTTATGTTCATTTAAAATCATTTTAAAAAGAAGCATCGACTTTGGCTTTTAGAGAAAAATACGTAGACGAATCAATCATTCAGTTGCGATCAACACGATTTTTTTAAGGTTCATCGCTCATTTTAAGTGTGGTCCAACTCAATTTTGATGCCAGTTAAAAAAAATGGTAACACTTTATTTTGATAGTCCACTTTAGACATTCAACTAACTATAAGTAACTTTGCCGCTACATGTCAACTAACTATCATTAAAGTATTAGTAGACTGTCAACTTAATATGCACTGACTGCAAGTAACTCCTAACCTGAACCCTAACACCTAACCCTGACCTAACAGTCTACTACAGCCTACTACAGCCTACTAATACTCTAATGACACTTAGTTGACCTGTAGTTGAAAAGTTACTTATAGTTAGTAGAATGTCTAAAGTGGACTATCGAAATAAAGTGTAACCAAAAAAATAGTAATATTTTGCACACTTGGACAGACACCACGCCATTCATCCATTGAGGAAAAAAAGGGAAAAAAAAAGAAAATTACTTAATCTTAGTAGCTGTTTTTAATTGTGAAGTCTCATTGTTGATCATAACGACCTATTTTTGGGCAATACAGAGGGAGAGGACTCCAATATTTTTATATCTATCTATCTGTGTTTTAGGAAAGAAAGTATACTGTAACATTTGTTTTCAAACATGGTGGTTTCAAATATAAGAGAAAGAAATGTATCTGTAAATATACTTCACTCAATATAACCAGTTCAGGGTGAAATTAATTGACGTATGATGGTGAGAAAAAAGAAAATTTCTAATTAGCGTACATACTAGGGCTGTGCAAAAGTTAAATGCGATTAATCGCATCCAAAATAAAAGTCTGTGTTTACATAATATATGAGTGTGCTGTATATAATTATTTTGTATATAAAAATGCTTATGCATGCGATGTCATGAATAAATCCCTAATAAATATATAAATTGCATATTTTTAATGTTAAATGATCTGATATGTATATTCTGATGTGAATGCGTCTTTTCTTTTTCCTGCTGCAGATGTAAACTGTTTTATTTGGTGTAGTGTGGCAGCTCTAAACGCCAGCGCCTCGAAAACATTTATAGAGCCAATCACGAATAATATTTAAACAAACGAAGGGAACGGAGCAAGGGAAGAAAAATACTGTAAAGTTCAAATGTAAAAAACAAATCATTAAAAATGAAACCAAGATGTTTGTTCAGTGATTTCAATTTTGAGTCAGGTTATTTTTGTGGTTGTTGACTTTCTTCATTTATCTTTTTAAAGTGTCATCTGACAAAATGTGAGACCTTTTTTACCCTATCATATCTCAGTATTACACTGAACACACACACTTACAAGTAATTAGCTGACAGGGTTGCCAGGTCCCAGAAATATTTCAAGCCCAATGACAACTCAAAACCCGCCCAAATGGAATGAAAACTAGCCCAATTTTCCAGTGTCCAATCAGATTAAACAATGGCTGCAGTCCCACAAAGGGCCTTAAAATAAAATTTTACATATACATACAAATGGCTAATGAAAACCCCAAATTCAAAATATTAGAAAATTAGAATATTACATGAAATAAATATTTTTCGAGTTTCACCTGTATACAGTTGCAAACCCACTCGCCCGCCACAGCAGTTGTTGCCAAATATTCATTCCCGGGCATCAACAACACCCACTAATAAACAGTTCCCTTTTAATTTTTTCTTTGTCTACAATTTAATAATTAGTATTTTTTTGTGGCCGCAGTACATAAGAAATATAGTCCCAAAAAACGCAACCCGCAACTCTGTAATTTTTCCCGCAACTCTTTTTTTAAAATAGCCCAATTGTGCGGGAAAACCGCTACCCTGGCAACATATACAATATTTTTCACCAGGCGCCACTGCATTTTATATCTAAATGCGCCATATTAGAAAATATTGAGAAATACAAAACACAACTGATCAGAAACACAAATGTTCAGAAAGGATACAGAGGTGGTATGATGTGTCGTGTCAGATCATGGCCAAGACGTCGCATCCCAGCCCGTTCTCAGCTGTCAATCAAAGTTAAAGTTATTTGTCATGTTTATCTAAATACGATCTAAACTAACGAGTTAGAAAAAAAATTCACCCACCTCACAGTCGTCAGGCACTCAGAACCTATCCAAAAATACAATAAAAGTCAAACTGTAAACACATGAATTTATGCTGTGAAAACAAACATTTTAATGTGAGGTGTATGGAGATTTGCTCCCTTTTGGGACCGGCCTCTAGCGGATTTTCCATGTATTGCAGTTTTTTCGCACTTCATTTTTCAGATTAGAATTTTGCAGCTTGGGAAATACTCACTAATATGGAAGCTTGTTTCCGCCACTGAATAAAAAAAATAAACTAAATAATTGTGACTTTTATCTCACAATTGCGAGTTTATATCTCGCAATTCTGACTTTATTTCTCGGAATTGGGTGATATAAAGTCAGAATTGTGTGATAAGAAGTCGCAACTGCGAGATATAAAGTCAAAATTGCGAGATATAAAGTCAGAATTGGGTGATAAAAAGTCAGAATTGGGTGATAAAAAGTCGCAATTGTGAGATATAAAGTCAGAATTGGGTGATATAAAGTCAGAATTGCGAGATATAAAGTCAGAATTGGGTGATATAAAGTCAGAATTGGGTGATATAAAGTCAGAATTGGGTGATATAAAGTCAAAATTGCGAGATATAAAGTCAGAATTGGGTGATATAAAGTCAGAATATCAAGATATAAAGGCGCAATTGCGAGATATAAAGTCAGAATTGGGTGATAAAAAGTCAGAATTGCGAGATATAAAGTCAGAATTGCGAGATATAAAGTCAGAATTGCGAGATATAAAGTCAGAATTGCGAGATATAAAGTCAGAATTGGGTGATAAAAAGTCAGAATCGGGTGATATAATGTCGCAATTGCGAGATATAAAGTCAGAATTGGGTGATAAAAAGTCAGAATTGCGAGATATAAAGTCAGAATGGGGTGATAAAGTCAGAATAGGGTGATAAAAAGTCGCAATTGCGAGATATAAAGTCAGAATTGGGTGATATAAAGTCAGAATTGGGTGATAAAAAGTCAGAATTGTGAGATATAAAGTCAGAATTGGGTGATATAAAGTCAGAATTGTGAGATATAAAGTCAGAATTGGGTGATATAAAGTCAGAATTGTGAGATATAAAGTCAGAATTGGGTGATATAAAGTCAGAATTGGGTGATATAATGTCGCAATTGCGAGATATAAAGTCAGAATTGGGTGATAAAAAGTCAGAATTGCGAGATATAAAGTCAGAATTGCGAGATATAAAGTCAGAATTGCGAGATATAAAGTCAGAATTGGGTGATATAAAGTCAGAATTGGGTGATATAAAGTCAGAATTGGGTGATATAAAGTCAGAATTGCGAGATATAAAGTCAGAATTGGGTGATATAAAGTCAGAATTGCGAGATATAAAGTCAGAATTGCGAGATATAAAGTCAGAATTGGGTGATATAAAGTCAGAATTGCGAGATATAAAGTCAGAATTGGGTGATATAAAGTCAGAATTGTGAGATATAAAGTCAGAATTGGGTGATATAAAGTCAGAATTGGGTGATTTTGACGGCCCGAGTGGAGCCCGCACAAGAGCTGTAGTGTTGACGTCACCACACATGCACACACATACATTTACATAGACAATCATTAAATTTCTTTCTTTGTTATTTACATTTTAGTATAATAACCACACAGAAGATAGGTTTACATTTATCACACATTTCTATATACATTGTTACTGATTTGAAGTGCACACAAATTAGTTACATTGTATCTGTTACTTACATTTGTTTCTATTTTGAGTTTAAGTTTACCGGGATGAATTCAAACATGGTCCACAGCAGCCGCATCTTGGTGTGACGGAAATTGGAGTCCGGGCAGGAGCAGAGAATTTATGTTATTGGTTCCGCCTGGATAAACCATTCGAGGGGAATTGTCCGGGGGAGGAAGAAACATCAATGTGTTGCTAATTAAATAAAACACAACAAGTCATTCCATCCACTGAACTGGCTAATGATTTTAATGTTTTTTATACAAGATTTGAGAAATCTCTGTGCCCTCATTCTTTTCCTCCCGGGGGTGTTACATCTAGTGAGGGGGAGAACATTGCCCCTCGGGATCAAGCCGACATTGACATTGTCATTGAGGAGAAGGACGTGTATCGGCTATTTCGCCGACAAATTGTAAAGAAAGCGAGTGGCCCTGATGGGATTTCACCTGCCACCCTGAAGCACTGCGCTAGCCAGCTAGCTCCAGTTTTTACGGACATTTTTAATCAATCAATTGTTTTATGTAGGGTTCCGAGTTGTTTTAAGTCATCAATTATTATCCCAGTGCCGAAGAAAAACAAAGCTGTGGACCTAAACGACTACAGACCGGTGGCCCTTACATCAGTGGTCATGAAATGTCTGGAACGGCTGGTTCTGTCACATCTTAAACCTATCACAGCTCCTTATCTTGATCAACTACAGTTCGCTTATAGGGCAAACCGCTCGGTAGATGATGCGGTCAATTTAGGACTGCATTATGCTCTGGACCATCTTGACTCTCCTGGCTCTTACGTAAGGATGTTGTTTGTGGATTTCAGTGCAGCTTTTAACACCATTCTACCTGAGCGACTGTGGGAGAAGCTGTTACTGATGGGGGTGGGACCTTCTATATGCCGCTGGATTATGGATTTTTTTAGTGACCGTCAACAGTATGTGCGGCTTGGCCAGCACATGTCTGATCCTCAGACTACTAACATTGGAGCACCACAGGGGTGCGTGCTGTCACCTTTTCTCTACTCACTATATACCAATGATTGCACTTCCAACAATAGTTCCATCAAGCTAATTAAATTCGCAGACGATACTACATTAGTCGGCCTTATTAAGGGAAATGACGAGTCTGCTTATAGGCAGGAAGTGTCAAAATTGGTTGTATGGTGTGATGAGAACAACTTGGAGCTTAATCAGCAAAAGACTGTGGAAATGGTGATAGATTTTCGCAGGTCACCAGCCTCCCCTCCACCTCTAACTATCAAGAGCTCTGTTGTGAAGAGTGTGGAGTCAACTAAGTTTTTAGGCACCGTTATCACTAATGACTTGAAATGGGAGGGAAACATTTCCTCCATTCTTAAGAGAGTTCATAGTGGAATGTTTTTTCTGAGACGGTTAAATAAACTGAATGTTTCCAGCTTAGTTCGGACTAGATTTTACAGGGCCACTGTGGAAAGCCTTCTCTCAGCATCCATTACCGTCTGGTTTGCATCAGCATCAGCCCAGGCGAAGGTCAGACTACAGCGTATTGTGCGAACAGCTGAGAGGCTGACTGGACAGAGGCAGCTGTCACTTAAGGACTTATATGAGGCCAGAGTCAGGAAGAGGGCAGCTAAAATTGCTGCTGATCAGTCCCATCCAGCAAGTGACATTTTTAGGCTGCTTCCTTCAGGGAGAAGGTATAGGGCAGTGAGGACAAGGACCTCACGACATTTGAACAGTTTTTTTCCAAGAGCCATTTCCCTTTTAAATAGCTGATGGAATACTATTTAGACTATTTTATTATTTATTTTGATTGTTTTAGACAATTTTTTTGTGGCTATACGCATATGTTTGTGTGTGAGTTGTGTGCAACTGATGGCCATATCAAATTCCTGTGTATCTGCTGATGCATTTGGCGAATAAAGTGATTCTATTCTATTCTATTCTATTGATTACTTTAATTGTACATTTGTGTTATTGACTATTTTGCTTTGCTTATCTTTATTTACTATACATCTTTGTTTGGTTTGATTTTGATTTGCTTAAGGTTGTATGTTAAATGTGTAGTTAAATTGTTTCCCCTCTTAATTTGTAATGGGCCCATCCTTTCCTTTAAAAGCTGTTGCTTTGTTCATTTGAGCAGGTCAGTTTTAGTTTTGTTTGGTTGGTTTTCGTCTAAATGTCTTGACCTCATTTTCTGTTTGTTCTATTTTTGTTGCAAGAAATTTATGAGTTTGTAAATTTGATTTCTTTTGGGTTCAAATAAAGCTTGTGTTCCTTATTCCTGACTTCTCGGTCCCTCACATATGATGACAGCGGTGGGATTTTTCAGTCAGTCAAGGACACTAAGCAGTATTTGGTTTTTTGCCCCTCGTGGCAGTGTTTTTTTCTCCTGTTATTATGAGTCGTACCGTAAAGAAAGGTGTGTCTAAGGCTCCTCCCTTGCAGCGAGAGGAAGCAATGGGTGAAGAGGACCAAGACATAGTAAAAGGAGCTGAAGGAGGCGAGGCAACTGGAGACCAGGAAGTTTCGTTGGCTGAGTTGGCGAATCTGCTGCCCATATGGTCAGGACAGAAGGCCGGGAGACTGCAAGACAGCAGGAGCGACGGTTTAAGGCTCTCCAGCACCAGTTCAGTCTTTTGCAAATGGAGGTCCAAGCTAACCTGACTCCGCCAGATGGATTTGCTCCGCATATCCATCTGGAAACCTTCCGCTGAAGTAGTTTTGGTAAGGGGCGAAAATACTGGTTAGCTGATTGGCCTATGTTGGTGATAGACGGGATCAGATCAACGAAGCATATGATGTACCGTAACTCTTGCCGAAACCAGTCGGGAGAAGAGCAAAAACATCTTTTCCTCTGAGAAAAGCCTCCAGAGCAGTGTTTTGCTCTTCTTTCAGTGAAGAAATACTCTGTAATTCCGATAAAACTTGCTCGATAGCCACGCTGATGCTAGTTTCATCCGCTGAAGCCGTCATGTTCTTTAGACTGAACTGTCGTGCTTCTCGTTGCGTCACACCTCAACCCGCCTCAAAGCCAACGCTGATTGGACGTTCGTTTGGTGAACTGCTCCCAAATTTTCTTTAACGGAGAGTGTCCAGACTGATCTGCGAGTGAAACCTTGAAAGCTTGCGAGATCAAGATGGTCTCACGAGGCTAGGTCCAAGCACGCACTTCTCCTAATCTTCATTTACCTGATCTCGATCGTGGGTCCCGGGAAAGGCCTGATGATGATCATTTAGATTCTGATGGATCAGCAGCTCATCAGCAGAGTTTTGATCAGGCTGGGAACAATGTAGGTCCACCATTATCTCAGATGCCTCGATTGGAGAAACCGAGTGACACCGATGATATAGAACACTTCCTTGTTACTTTTAGGAAAGGATTGCTGTTGCTTGTAGGTGGACTAAAACTGATTGGATTTGGCATTTAATCCCTTTGCTGACTGGTAAAGCAAGAGCCGCGTACGTCCTTATGGACTATACTGACTATGACAAAGTGAAGTGTGCTATTTTAAAGAAATATGTCAATGTTGAAACTTACCGACAAAAGTTTCGCTCACTTTTAGTGGATCCAACAGAGAGTCCAATCGAGCTTTATAACGGCTCAAATAACTCTTTGGAAAGTGGATACAGCCGAAGGGGAAACGAGTGGAGGAGGCGAGTGAAATCATCATTATGGAGCAATATCTTAGAATGCTGTCCCCTGAACAGCAGGTGTGGATTGGAGAGAGAGATCCCAGCACCGCAGCGTCGTTGGCAGATGTGTTCGTTGCAGCTAGAGGAAAGAGTAAGCCGTGGGCTTGGAAACCTGTTAATGACCGCCATTCTCTCGACATGCCTCACTTTCAGCAAAGGAAGGTGGAGCGGTCTGGTAAGCCCTACATGGGGAAACCTACTTCTGCCAAATTGAACTTTACTTCTAAACGACCTCCCATACGTTACCTGTGTGGTCAAGAAGGGCAACTAAACCAAATTGTCCAAAAATGTCTGCTCAGCTTACCCAGCTATGTTTCGTGCCAAGAAAGGAAGTAATCAAATCACCAAGCTCTTTGAGAACTACAAATGTGGAGGTAAACGGAGAGAAATTGACTGCTTTGATTGACACCGGCAGTGATCAGACACTGGTAAGAACTTTCACCTTCCTTGATTAGCACAGACGACAAGTTGCCTATTTGCTGTGTACATGGAGATGAGAGGTTGTTACCTACTGCCAAGGTGTCTGTCCAAATTAAAGAGCAGACTTACCTGGTGAAGGTGGGGGTGGCTGATCATTTGTCTTTTCCTGTGATTCTGGGTCGAGATATACCAGTGTTGCTGGAGCTGTTGCACCCGACTCGTCAGTGTCATGTGAGCAAAGGCGAACCAGTCCAATGAGATTGAAGACACACTAAGTACTTTACCTTTCTTCAATGCAGAGATTGCAGACTGATCTCATGAAGTAGCGTGTGTATGACACGCCAATTCGTATTTCCATTTTTGGCGTGCTATCAAGACGCATAATCGCTTTTCAGCGTGTTTATGAACGCCGTCGACTTAACGTTATATAAATATATGACTTACCTCAACCCCATCCCTAAACTTAACCGTCACTGGGGTTAATGGCATTTATGACTGGTCCCTTACCATCCTAGGTAAAAAAAATATATGACTTACCTCAACCCCATCCCTAAACCTACCCGTCACTGGGGTTAATGGCATTTATGACTGGACATTTGATGAAATTTGACATTGAAAAGAAAGAGCCTACCAGTGTTGTCTCTTATGTTCTGCAAATGAGGGAACGTTTACTGAAGATGACTGCTTTGGCTCAGAATCATTTGGCGGAAGCCAGGGGAAAGCAGAAGACCTGGTATGACCCGAGATCTGGAGATCGGTAAAAAGGTGCTTGTCCTGTTGCCCAGTCGAGAGAGTAAACTGCTAGCAAAATGGCAGAGTCCTTACGAGATCAAGAAGCGCCTGGGTCCTACAACTTACGAAATCCACATGCCGGGTCAAGACCGATCTAGTCGGGTATTGCACGTTAACCTGTTGAAGGAGTGGGTTCACCGTCCTGAGAAGTCACAGTCATTGATGATTCGCTGTATTGAAGAGGAAGAATCAGATGAGCAGTATTTGCCTCAGCCAGTTCCTGGGAACATTGGGTGGGACCATCTAACAGACTCCCAGCGGTCGCAGGTACAAGTTCGTTTCACTTCAAAGGTATCTTTCTTTCTGAATATTATTTCTGAATATACTGACTTGATTGAGCATGATGTGGTACTGAAACCTGATGCTGTTGTGAGACGCCAGAGTTATAGGATACCAGGTGACCTTGCAGGAAGAGGTGGATCTTATGCTTCGGTTGGGCATCATCGAGCCTTCGAAAAGTGAGTGGTGTCACCTCATCGTCCTTGTGCCAAAGAAGGACGGGAGTGTGAGGTTCTGTATCGATTTCAGATATCTCAATTCAGTATCACAGTTTGATTCTTACCCTACTCCACGCATAAGTGACCTAATTGATCGTTTGGGCCAATCCCAATATCTGACGACCATGGACCTTTCGAAAGGCTATTGGCAAATTCCACTTACTCCCTCCTCACGGCCCTCGACAGCATTCAGAACATCCAGGGGCCTTTTCCATTTCAAGGTGATACCTTTTGGCCTTCATGGGGCTGTGGCGACTTTTCAGAGGTTAATACACCAAGTATTACGTGGTTTACCTTTTGCTGCTGCATATCTTGACGATATCGTCATTAACAGCAATACCTGGGAGGAACATGTGCAGCATCTTGAGTTTAAGTTTACCGGGATGAATTCAAACATGGTCCACAGCAGCCGCATCTTGGTGTGACGGGAATTGGAGTCCGGGCAGGAGCAGAGAATTTATGTTATTGGTTCCGCCTGGATATACCATTCGAGGGGAATTGTCCGGGGGAGGAAGAAACATCAATGTGTTGCTAATTGATTACTTTAATTGTACATTTGTGTTATTGACTATTTTGCTTTGCTTATCTTTATTTACTATACATCTTTGTTTGGTTTGATTTTGATTTGCTTAAGGTTGTATGTTAAACGTGTAGTTAAATTGTTTCCCCTTTTAATTTGTAATGGGCCCATCCTTTCCTTTAAAAGCTGTTGCTTTGTTCATTTGAGCAGGTCAGTTTTAGTTTTGTTTGGTTGGTTTTCGTCTAAATGTCTTGACCTCATTTTCTGTTTGTCCTATTTTTGTTGCAAGAAATTTATGAGTTTGTAAATTTGATTTCTTTTGGGTTCAAATAAAGACCCATTTTCAGTTTAAAGCTTGTGTTCCTTATTCCTGACTTCTCGGTCCCTCACAGTGATATAAAGTCAGAATTGCGTGATATAAAGTCAGAATTGTGAGATATAAAGTCAGAATTGCATGATATAAAGTCAGAATTGGGTGATAAAAAGTCGCAATTGCGAGATATAAAGTCAGAATTGCATGATATAAAGTCAGAATTGGGTAATATAAAGTCAGAATTGTGAGATATAAAGTCAGAATTGGGTGATATAAAGTCAGAATTGGGTAATATAAAGTCAGAATTGGGTGATATAAAGTCAGAATTGAAAGTCAGAATTGGGTGATATAAAGTCAGAATTGGGTGATAAAAAGTCAGAATTGCGAGATATAAAGTCAGAATTGGGTAATATAAAGTCAGAATTGGGTAATAAAAAGTCAGAATTGCGAGATATAAAGTCAGAATTGGGTGATAAAAAGTCAGAATTGCATGATATAAAGTCAGAATTGGGTGATATAAAGTCAGAATTGGGTGATATAAAGTCAGAATTGGGTGATATAAAGTCAGAATTGGGTAATATAAAGTCAGAATTGCGAGATATAAAGTCAGAATTGTGAGATATAAAGTCAGAATTGCATGATAGAAAGTCAGAATTGGGTGATATAAAGTCAGAATTGGGTGATAAAAAGTCAGAAATGCGAGATATAAAGTCAGAATTGCGAGATATAAAGTCAGAATTGTGAGATATAAAGTCAGAAATGCGAGATATAAAGTCAGAATTGGGTGATAAAAAGTCAGAAATGCGAGATATAAAGTCAGAATTGCGAGATATAAAGTCAGAATTGTGAGATATAAAGTCAGAATTGGGTGATAAAAAGTCAGAATTGCGAGATATAAAGTCAGAATTGTGAGATATAAAGTCAGAATTGCATGATATAAAGTCAGAATTGTGAGATATAAAGTCAGAATTGCGAGATATAAAGTCAGAATTGCATGATATAAAGTCAGAATTGGGTAATATAAAGTCAGAATTGGGTGATAAAAAGTCGCAATTGCGAGATATAAAGTCAGAATTGGGTGATAAAAAGTCAGAATTGGGTAATATAAAGTCAGAATTGGGTGATAAAAAGTCGCAATTGCGAGATATAAAGTCAGAATTGGGTGATAAAAAGTCAGAATTGGGTAATATAAAGTCAGAATTGGGTAATATAAAGTCAGAATTGCGAGATATAAAGTCAGAATTGGGTGATATAAAGTCAGAATTGGGTAATATAAAGTCAGAATTGCGAGATATAAAGTCAGAATTGTGAGATATAAAGTCAGAATTGCGAGATATAAAGTCAGAATTGGGTGATAAAAAGTCAGAATTGGGTAATATAAAGTCAGAATTGGGTAATATAAAGTCAGAATTGCGAGATATAAAGTCAGAATTGGGTGATATAAAGTCAGAATTGGGTGATAAAAAGTCGCAATTGCGAGATATAAAGTCAGAATTGGGTGATAAAAAGTCAGAATTGCGAGATATAAAGTCAGAATTGGGTGATAAAAAGTCAGAATTGCGAGATATAAAGTCAGAATTGGGTGATAAAAAGTCAGAATTGCGAGATATAAAGTCAGAATTGCGAGATATAAAGTCAGAATTGTGAGATATAAAGTCAGAATTGCATGATATAAAGTCAGAATTGGGTGATAAAAAGTCGCAATTGCGAGATATAAAGTCAGAATTGGGTGATAAAAAGTCAGAATTACGAGATATAAAGTCAGAATTGGGTGATAAAAAGTCAGAATTGCGAGATATAAAGTCAGAATTGCGAGATATAAAGTCAGAATTGCGAGATATAAAGTCAGAATTGCATGATATAAAGTCAGAATTGGGTAATATAAAGTCAGAATTGGGTGATAAAAAGTCGCAATTGCGAGATATAAAGTCAGAATTGGGTAATAAAAAATCAGAATTGCGAGATATAAAGTCAGAATTGCAAGATATAAAGTCAGAATTGTGAGATATAAAGTCAGAATTGGGTGATATAAAGTCGCAATTCTGAGAAAAAAAGACAGAATTGCAACTTTTAATCTCACAATTCTGACTTTTTTTCTCACAATTGCGAGTTTACATCTTGCAATTCTGACTTTATAACACATAATTGTGAGTTTATATGTCGAAATTCTGACATCTTTTCTCAGAATTGTGAGATATAAACTCGCAATTGCGACTTATCAGGCCAGTTCTAAGGGGAAAAAAGACTAGTTTAAATCTCACAATTCTGACTTTACATCTCGCAATTCTGAGAAAAAAAGTCAGAATTGTGAGATAAAAAGTCGCAATTACCTTTTATATTTTTCATTCTATGGCGGAAACAAACTTCCATACACTAATGCAAGAAAAAAACTACCTCAAAACACTGTTGTCCAGAAACTCCTGTTGGAATTTTCACCCCAAAATGGCGGCCGAGCTCCCAAAGCGCCACCTAGTGCCAAAAAAGTTACCAAAAAAGCATCAAAGTTTCACTTCTTGTTCTTCTATCTATACTCTATGGTTGAACTCTGACCAATAAGAGGATCGTTTTATACACGTGGCTTGCATAAACACATTTTGGTACGCTTTGAAATGTTGCCTCGCGAAAGCAAACCGAACGAGTGAAAAATTAAATCCAAAGAAAATGACCTACAAGTATGAAAATAAGTTGGACTTTACTAATAATCAAGTCATTTTGTGTGAAAAGACAATGGTCATGAAAACAGTGGACTTACTTTTGGAAAAAAAAATACTTAATAATACTAAATATGCGTTTGGTTGGAGAGACGGTGCTCACAGAAGGCACACGCAAACTTTCTTTCTCAATTGGCTCATTTTGGCTTTCATGGGGTCTATAATAACATTTTCTACCTCATGAATTTCGCTGAATATCTTCATAAATGGATATTAAAGGCTTTAGCTGTGCTTAGCCGCTGGAGTATAATAGAAACCCACATTTTGCTTAAGCCGAACAATAACTCCACTTTTGCTCATAATAAACGTAACGTGAGGCCCAGTGTGTCGCGCAGGAGTCTCTGATTAGCGATTGCTTCAATTGCTAGCAATAATGTTATTAAAACTTCGATACATTAGCTCATTAACATGATTTCTGCCTAAGTCCCATCGATTTGTATCATCGAGCTATGCCTTTGTTTAGAATTATCGACTTCTAGTGGCGAAACTTGCATACTGTGCCTTTTAATAAAGAATAAGAATTGACACCAACCTCTTTGTTCTTCAGTGTGTTTCATTCTGGATCTCATGTTCTCAGTGTCCTTCAATAAACTCTGTGTTTGCAGATTTCAGCTCTTCCTGATGGTTTGATGCTCATCTTCACTTGTAGCTGAGAGGAAAATTCCAGCGTTTATTGGTGAACTGCAGTGGGAGGAGCTTCACTGGAGGAGGAGGAGCTTCACTGGAGGAGGAGGAGCTTCACTGGAGGAGGAGGAGCTTCACTGGAGGAGGAGATCTGACAAAATAAATAAGAAAACACTTACTGAGTTTGTTTTACTAATTTACACATTTTAAATGTTTATGCCCACCTTTTCTATCTAGTGAAGTAACTTTTAAGTAAATTAACCTCAAAGGTCGGATTTCACAGACAGGGCTTGGATTAAGCCTTTGTTCAATTTGGACATTTAAGTAGCTTTTGGGCTAGGGGTGTAACGATACCCTCATGTTAGGATTCGATATCATAATACTGAACTCACGATATTGCAATACTACAAGACAAATGGTAAAAGGTTAACAAAGAAATTACTGTTGATTAAAATGCTAAATTTGGGATTACAATGGGAGTGGAAATGAAAAGGTTTGGACTTGGTGCTGGAAAACAAATGCACAGGACCACAAACACCAGAATAAAAAGATTTCATGATTCTGAAGCTGAAAATACTGAATTATATTAGATGAATATGCTTGCAATTTTATTAATAATAAAAGACAACAGATCTAACGACATAATTAATGAGGTGAAAACATGATCTAAAAAGACTTTTCATCTGCTCTGATAATAGTGAAGATCCATAGACTATCATCAACACTTATTCGACAAGACATTCAGGACCAGCAGCAGATTATAATAAGTATTCGCTTTTAGAAACATATTGTTACAGACTGCATACTGAAAAAGAACAAAAGTGGTCTAATATTAAAATATTATTTCTCAAACGATACAGTAAAATTGCAGGAACATAAAGACTAATGAAACCCATCTTTATCAAACATTGTACTTCGCCGATATGAATAGTTAATTTTCTAATAACTACATTCATAACAAAGCCTTCGCTAGCATCTTACCGTTTTGTATGTGAGTAACTTACATGTCTTATTTAAGTGTTTTAGTTAGCACACACGAAGAGCCCTGAACATGATAGAAGCCATTTGGAAACAACCGCTTAAAATGTGTTTTTAAACTGTGTAAAGAGTAGTATTTAACACTTACTTGATCGCGGCTAGTTGCACGCGGTTGCACGCGGCCGCCATTTTGGATTCGGGTTCAGCGAGTGAGTAACTGGACACTTCCGGTTTCCTTTTACGCTGGTACTGGGAGCAGGAGAAAGACGAAAATGATCTCTTATAGTGGTTTATAGAATCAACGATATCATTTAAAATACTACTGAGATATATTACTATTACACAAGCAAATGGCAATTAAATGCGTGGATGCAAAGTCAGATTAATGAATGAAATACAACTGTTCACGAACAGATTATCTTGGTCTCATGCTGCATACACAATGAGAATAAACGTACATTCATATAACAAAGCCGTTTGCTAGCATCTTACCGTTTTGTATGCGAGTAACAAACATGTCTTATTTAAGTGCTTTAGTTAGCACACACGAACAGCGCTGAACATGATAGAAGCCATTTGGAAACAACCACTTAAAATGTGTTTTTAAACTGTGTAAAGAGTAGTATTTAACACTTACTTGATCGCGGCTAGTTGCACTTTGGACGCGGCCGCCATTTTGGATTTGGGTTCAGCAAATGTGTGACTAGACACTTCCGGTTTCCATTTACGCAGGTAAAGGGCATAGATATATACACATATGGTGCGTTCTATTATACCCAACGAACCGTCTCGGACCTCGGATTTGACGTCACGTCCACACTTCAAGCGTTCTATTATGTTTTGCGTGTCCGAGTCGGAGAGAGTTGTTGTCATGGTAGCACTGGCCGAGTACCAGGCACTTACATTAAAAAAAAATATTATGACTACACCTTATCAAAACGCAGCCATTTGAACTTGAAAATGTTCACTTTATTTAATGGTTTTCATGTTAATATTCTGTTAGCAACGCTAGCAACGTTAGTAATTGCACTCACAACAACCGATTCCCATACCCACAGGGGACGCAGTAACACGAGTGATTATAACCGTCATTTCAAATACCAAAGCGGTTCAAAAACAATGAAAACAATTCATTCGTACAAGTCACAGGGCGCAGCCATCTTGTATTCCGAAATGGAATTCTTGCTCGGTGTCCTCACGGTGGTCCGACGTCCGAGAGGAGAAATCCGAGGAAAGGGGGCGTGTTGCTAGGCAACGTCTGTCGTCCGATTCGGATCTCCGAGACGGATGAATAATAGAACGCACCAATAGACTTCACCTTGGGGTTCTAAACCGCCGCCATCTTGGAACAGGGGTCTTGTCATAGGAAGTAGCTAGGTAACGCTGCTATCTCTGCCTTTACTTCGAATTCATTGATGGTGGCGGACTTTTGTGCACCGTATGATGTTCACGGATGAAATCTGAACTAGGAAGAATGTTTTTTTTTTAAAATAATATTTTTGATTATTAAAAATAATCAAAAATGTTGGCTCTAGACCCTTCCAGAGCTGAGATATGGACATCCCACATAGCATTTATGCTATTATAAATATCTCAATATGTCAGCTCTGGAAGGGTCTAGCCCTCTGATGGGTCTGCTGGACCCCAAATGACTTTTGCTTGAATTAAAAAAAAAAATTGTTCTCTTTTTCCAAATGGTATGAAACTTCCTACGGCTCTCAACACTGTCTAGATCTACAAAAAAAAAAATAAAAAAACAAAAAATAAAAAAAATAAAATAGAATTCTATGTTTTTATTGGACCCCAAAAAATAACATTTAATTTTGTAACAGAACAATAGTTTTTTTAATATACAAATATTATTTTACTGTATATTAATGTTTTTACTCAACATTTGTGCAGTTTTTGGAGGATTTGTGATATCTTTTAAATATCTATAAATTAATAAATAAATATTTATTTATCATTGGACTCAAAATAGACAAAATTCATCATTAAAATCAGAAATAATGCAGAACACAAACAGAAATAACAGAAATCAAGTGGCACACTTCCAACAATGCAAAAAACATCCACAATAAAAAATGATCATGCTCACACACACACATATAGAGGAATACAATATACAGCAATACACACAGACTATAAAAACTGTTTTTCAGTACAAAAACAAATGCTAAACTTTGACAAAAAGTATTTTATTTTTGTTATAATTGTGCTTTTATAATATTTAGATCTGAATTCAACTTTAGAAACTAAATCTTTCAGTAATTCAAATAGTTTATAGGCCCAGTGGAGCTCCATAGCCATCTAGTGGATAAAGTGACTTACTACACATTTTAACCTGTTTTTTCCAAAAATTAGGCAAAAATCTTACATTTAACTTTGTAAAATTATCCATGATATCCCCAGGAATGAAAGTTAAAAATCTGGGTCTTTTATAAAGTTCATTTAACACAAAATGCTGTTTTTTTTTGTAAAAATCCCATTTAAATAAATAAATATTTATTTGTTTACAGAAATAAATAAAACATCATAAATCCACCAAAAACTACACAAATGTTGAGTAAAAACATTTATAAAGAGAGTAAAATTATATTATATTTGGCTCCATTTTTGCACTCAGGTAATCTATTGCTTTTCCTGCAGTTCCTGGACGTCACTGTTGAATTTACTGTCGAATTTGTGGAAGCGAATTTTAAAGGCGAAATAAAACGGACCTGAAAATTGCCTGTTGAATATTATATATTCTATTTTTAAACAGTTTGCAAATTTTGGAAGTGAAATATGAAAGCGGTGAATATGGATTATTGCATTTTTTAATCATGCAAATGTGTTTAAAATGTTTTTAAAGGAAATATTCACAGCTTAAATAATTCAACCATGTCGGATTTTCAGCCCATAAAAATGCAATCCTTAAAAATACAATGGATTAAAATGCAAGCATGCTCAACGCAATTCATTTTTTTTTTTTCAATTGGTGCAATTCAACATGCTTTTAGTTTCAAAAACATGACATTATTTTACTTTCCTTTTGCAGGTTTGAGTCTCTGGCTAAAAACGTGAAAATGCAGATATTTAATGAGCCATGAGTAAATACAAATGAGACCAGAATCATGTTAACAGAATCGAAATAACAGAAGCCAGTTTATTACACTGACCAGCTCGGTTTAGTCAGTTCAAGATAAATACATTAGAACACACAAGAACCCTGCTCAACCCTGAGAGTTAGATTTAATACATTTCAGAAACACAATGCATGGTTTTTGGTGCATTTGGTGTGACGCTAAAACATGACAATTCATTCAAGTTAGAAAAAAACAAACACATTTGCACAGAAGTTTGGCACAAACAGAGTCAGTTCATCAGATCCCCGTGTCTTTCAATACAAATAAAAATCATAAACACACTGATTTGTCTTAGCAAAGCAACAACAAATTAAGAAAGTCACATTTCATATATAAAAAAAAGAAGTTCAGCATCTTATAAATGTTGAATGGAAATCCTCTGCTTGTTGTTCAATGCGTTCTGGAGTCAAAAACACATGCATAAGCTTTCCTACAGGTCATCGAGATAACGTGTCCTTCTACAGTCGTATTTAAGTGCATGAGAACATCCACTGGCAGTATACTCAGATTTCTGTGGAACAGTAATATTCTGCATTTCTTATAATAAACGTCTCGTATGCAACTGGAAATGCACATTAGATGTGGGTCACGTTCAGGGGGATTGAAGTGTGCAAATGCGACGTCAAACAGGAAGAATCGCTGGATTAAACAGCAGAATTTTGGCCTTGAATTCAGAAAATAATTAAATTATCGCAGACAAAAGAAAATATCTTCTCTCATTTGTTTTTAAACACAAAGTGCTGATCAAGCTTTCGTCAGATTCCTTCACCTCTGCTTCTGGACTCAATATATATATATATTAGGGCTGTGCAAAAGTTAATTGCGATTAATCGCATGCAAAATAAAAGTCTGTGTTTACATAATATATGTGTGTGTGTGCTGTATATAATTATTTTGTATATATAAATACACACACATGCATGTATATGTTTAAGAAAATGTGTTATTCATATATAAAATATTTATATAATATAGATTATGTATTTAAATATATATACAGAATTTAAGTGCAAATATTTCTTAAATATATACATGCATGTGTGTGTATTTATATATACAAAATAATTATATACAGCACACACACATATATTATGTAAACACAGACTTTTATTTTGGATGCGATTAATCGCAATTAACTTTTGCACATCCCTAATATATATATATATATATATATATATATATATATATATATATATATGAATATATATTCTGACAAGCCGTAAATTTAAAATTCAGTTCATAAATTAAGACGGAATAAACTAAAAAAAAAAAATTAATTATTTAACAATTTCTCCCCCATATATAAATATGAAAACCCATATTGTGAGAAGCTGGCGACTGAAGGCTGATCTGAGGTCTGTCTTCTGGTCTCTCGCGGAGCGCCGCGTCTCGTGTGCCGGAGCCGATGATGATCGTCACGGCCTTCGCTTCTGAAGGTCCCGCAGGAACAGCTGGAGGTCAGAGGTCAAACGCGCTCTACGGGAGGAGATACGACACTATTGAAATGCTTTAAAACACACATTTGGATTCAAGCAGAAATAAGAGATTTTATTACTATTTTTTATTTAAACTTCATTTATGTCAGTAATTCAACTTACAATGTGAAACTAATATATTATATAGACTCAAAGTGAGATATTTCAAGCCTTTATTTGTTATAATGTTGATTATGGATTATAGATATGAAAACCTTTTCACAATATTCTAATTTTGAATTTGGGGTTTTCATATCTGTAATCCATAATCATCAACATTATAACAAATAAAGACCTGAAATATCTCACTTTGAGTCTATATAATATATTAGTTTCATCGTTTAAGTTGAATTATTGACATAAATGAACTTTTGCACCATATTCTAATGTCTCCAATGCATATTTTTAGTTTCAGTTAAGTTTATATTTAACAGGCTTGGCGGTTATAATAAATCCCACTATAATTTGTTTGTGTTATACTTCTATTTTTTATACGGTAACACTGTACTTATATTAACCAATGAAAACTTACATTAATTAACTCTTTCCCCGTCAGCGTTTTGATCATTTTCACAGACCCCAGGAATATTTCGTTATATGAATATCTATCAAAAGAAAGATCAGACCCTCTTCTTTTAAACAAATGAACCCGTTTAATTTACGCTTCATGCATTCTTTTGTTATCAACACTTGAATGTGAGTTTCATTAAAAAGCACCGACGTTTCATTCTGTTTTGATTTATATGCCGTTTAATGTTGATGAGCGCGTTATTTTACATATGCATAATAAAGAGCGTGAATCTAACTAACATAAAACGCATGCATGTAGTCTTGATTTATGCGCATGTTGTGAAAAGAAACGTCATTGGAGACAGGACATTAGGAGAAGTGTGTTATAGTGGAGCTCAAACCTCGTCCTCCAGTGTCACCTGTCGATCTGACCATACGATGACCCTTTAATGGACTTGTTCTAATGCATCAACGGAAAAATGACAAAAAAAAACACAATATTGAGCATCTTAATTTTAAAATACTCAATTAAAAATAAATACACAAATCTAATACTTAAAGTCCCCCTGTGGTGGAATCCAGCTTGTTTATAAGTCTATTTTAATCCGCTTTAACACACACCGTGTGTAAGTTGATAAGTGGACAGCATTGCTGAGTATTTCCTCCTTCAAACTGCAGTGAACCAAAGACAGTCTCAAAAACACACTTTAGTGTTTCTGACGTCACAAACCACCTTGTAACCAATCAGATCAACGTGTGTGAGTCAACCAGAGGATCTCTGAGTGAGGGAGTGGAGGCGGGGCTCATTTGCATATTCATAGAACCGTGCATACTAAATGAGGCACAGGTGTCGAGTTACATTCAAGATATTTTAAGGCATGACGATGAAAAAAACG
The DNA here is from genome assembly GCA_038021265.1 of Cyprinella venusta. Lineage (NCBI taxonomy): Eukaryota > Metazoa > Chordata > Actinopteri > Cypriniformes > Leuciscidae > Cyprinella > Cyprinella venusta. Next base: position 32,825,758 of record CM075877.1, read on the forward strand.
TTAAAATATGTGAGTGTGGTGATCAAAGATGAGTTTTAAGGGATACACTGATTGACTACAGGAGGACTTTAAATATTTCACATTGTCATCTAGAAAAAGGTGGAAAAAATTATACATATACCTTGTGCTTTCTGCATTTCATTGAGAAATTATCCTCATTTAATACACAACCTATAATAAACATGAGAAAACACTTAGATCAATCAGTCCTGAAGAGAATTAAGTGAACAGCAAAACATAAACAAAGAAAAATAAAAACATAATGAAAAATAAAATAAAATATAATAAAAAAAATAAAATAAAAATCAAAATGAAAATCTCTAATGGTAAACTCCAAGGTTTACAGGTTTAAATCCAACTCAGAACAAAAAAAAATAAATAAACACATAATATATATATATATGTATGTATATCAAAACTATAAATATATGAACCTTGCAACACTGAAGCTTAAAAATAAAACATTTCCCAAAAAACATACATTTTCTTCTTCTTCAAAAAAGAAAGTCAGCAGTAATAGTATAGACTGTTTTTAAATATTTCATACTAGTGATGAAAGATGAGTTTCAAGGGATAAAATTATTGATTACAGAGGGACTTTAAAAATTAGCTGGCAAAATGAACCCTATATTTTTTGCATGTGTTGTGCAACATCGCCCTCATCGTGTCTCTCACCTGACTGAACCGCACACATGTAGTGATACCTGTTCAGGCAGCCTTTGAAAACGCACCCCAACGTTGCTCCCCGGTTTTGGCAAGTCGAACAAACCTGGAGAAACAAACAATTCAGTGTCATAATATTGCAGAGTGTTTGATCTTAAAGGGATAGTTCACCCAAAAAAATTAAATTAGCCCATGATTTACTCACTCTGAACCCATCCTAGGTGTAGATGACTCTTCTATCAGACGAATACAATCAGAGTTATATTAAACAATATCCGGCCTCTTCCAAGCTTTACAATGGAAGTCAATGGGTATATTTTTTGGAAGTCCATCAAAGCGCATCTATCCATCATAAAAGTGCATCTATCATCATAAAAGTGCATCTGTCCATCATAAAAGTGCATCTATCCATCATAAAAGTGCATCTGTCCATCATAAAAGTGCATCTGTCCATCATAAAAGTGCATCTGTCCATCATAAAAGTGCATCTGTCCATCATAAAAGTGTATCTATCCATCATAAAAGTGCATCTATCATCATAAAAGTGCATCTGTCCATCATAAAAGTGTATCTATCCATCATAAAAGTGCATCTATCATCATAAAAGTGCATCTGTCCATCATAAAAGTGCATCTGTCCATCATAAAAGTGTATCTATCCATCATAAAAGTGCATCTATCCATCATAAAAGTGCATCTATCATCATAAAAGTGCATCCATCCATCATAAAAGTGCATCTGTCCATCATAAAAGTGCATCCATCCATCATAAAAGTGCATCTATCCATCATAAAAGTGCATCTATCATCATAAAAGTGCATCCATCCATCATAAAAGTGCATCTGTCCATCATAAAAGTGCATCCATCCATCATAAAAGTGCATCTGTCCATCATAAAAGTGTATCTATCCATCATAAAAGTGCATCTATCCATCATAAAAGTGCATCTATCATCATAAAAGTGCATCCATCCATCATAAAAGTGCATCTGTCCATCATAAAAGTGCATCCATCCATCATAAAAGTGCATCTATCCATCATAAAAGTGCATCTGTCCATCATAAAAGTGCATCCATCCATCATAAAAGTGCATCTGTCCATCATAAAAGTGTATCTATCCATCATAAAAGTGCATCTATCATCATAAAAGTGCATCTGTCCATCATAAAAGTATATCTATCCATCATAAAAGTGCATCTATCCATCATAAAAGTGCATCTATCATCATAAAAGTGCATCTATCATCATAAAAGTGCATCTATCCATCATAAAAGTGCATCTGTCCATCATAAAAGTGCATCTATCATCATAAAAGTGCATCTATCCATCATAAAGTGCATCTATCCATCATAAAAGTACATCTATCATCATAAAAGTGCATCTATCCATCATAAAAGTGCATCTGTCCATCATAAAAGTGCATCTATCCATCATAAAAGTGCATCTATCCATCATAAAAGTGCATCTATCATCATAAAAGTGCATCTGTCCATCATAAAAGTGCATCTGTCCATCATAAAAGTGCATCTATCATCATAAAAGTGCATCTATCATCATAAAAGTGCATCTATCCATTCCATTATTTCCTGTCTAGCTACTGTCCTATCCTAATAAAAGAAAAACACCAAAAAAGAACTCTTTAAAAAAGAAAAATATCCACATTTAACACTTCATCGACTAAAAAGCGAAAGATTAACCCTTGAACTTGACGCACAACATAATGACGAACGCGGCTGCCCAACCCTGTTTGTTTGACTCTTGTGGTGTAAGTCGATTTACACAGGCCATCTGACAGAAGCTAGTTATTTTAGCCAATTAAGTTTTAAATATGGATATTTTGCCTACACAAATGCATAGCTTCACTTCAGCAGGCCTTTATTAACTCCCGAGGCCTGTGGAGCACTTTAATCATGATTAGATGCGCTTTGATGGACTTTCAAAAAAATATACCAATTGACTTCCATTATAAAGCTTGGAAGAGCAAGGACATTTTAAGATAACTCTGAATGTATTCGTCTGAAGAAGAATGTCATATACACCTAGGATGGCTTCAGGGTGAGTAAATCATGGGCTAATTTTCAGTTTTGGCTGAACTATCCGTTTAAAGAATCCGTGTATCTGAAATCTTACCGACACTTTCGCCAACTTGACGGCTTTCTCCAGCCCGTAGAGTTTCCCCCGAACCAGATAGACGCCGGCGGCCCATACGGCACAGTCCTGATGGAGCCAGTGTTCGTTAGCGTCAAGAGGAACCACAGGAGGGCTAAACCAATCAATGGCGGCATCCATCTTAAGTTTCTTTGCTGTTGGACTAGTACACGGCTCGTTCCATCTCGACTCGTGGAAAGAGTTCGTCCAAGCGCCTCTAGAAGCCGGATCCGAGTCGCTATTATCCTCCTCCTCTAATGGATTGGGAATGACTTTGGAGGCCGATTTGTAGCCTTCAGGGAAATACGGCCCGTGCAAGTCTCCGAGGTCGTTGGCGTTCGACGATCCCCCGCAGAGACAGCAAACTAACACGTCGTTCCGCGAGCCATCCGCGCAAACTCGACCGTACTGCAGTCCGGGATTTGCAGGCATCATTCCCGAAACAATCCCAGCCGAACGCTTCCCGCGCTTGTTCTCCGGCTCGTTCACAACCGTACAGGTGGGAAAGTCCTTGAGATGCACGCGCACATACGGCGAAAAGCTCTCGTCCCGAACCTCCTTCTTCTCTTCCTTGCAGTTCAGACATTTGAGTTTAATCTCGGGTTCCTGCGGTTGGAAAAAGGACGTGTCGACTTTACTTTTGTGTTTCTTTCGTTTCCGTTTGCTAGCATGAGATTTCTTCGCAGAAGTTGGACGTTTGCGAGCGGCCGCTTCTTTTCGTGGGATTTCAGGGCGACTGATTGGTACGGAATGACAGTTTCTTGTCTTTTTCTTTGCCGATTGGTAAAATGCATCTAAAGTCTTTGCAGAAGATGAGGTAGATCTTTTTTGGCATCTCCGTGAGCGTGTGGTTTCTGTTCGTTCTTTCGGTGGATGCGATGCCGTCTTTTCTTCGGCATCATCATCATGCATCCTTTCCAGCAAAGTGGAGGACTTGTTTTCCTTGGACTTCCTCGCCTGAGGTTTTATTGCCCGTACGCGGCTGGATTTGTACCTCATGGGTTGGATGTTTTGAACAATGGCCCCCATCCTTATGCCTCTCCGGGCTCTCGGAGGAAGTTTTTTCCTCTCGAACGTCGTCTTGGTGGCGAGTGGCGAAGACAAACCATTGCTGGTTTTGAACGCATCCATGTGTGCTTGATCTGCAGATTCACCGTTGATGGACTCGGTTGATTTGTGGCAGGACAATTCTGTTGTGAGATCAGACTCCTTTTCTTGCTTTTGCTTCCCATCAACTGCTTCGAACACGTTCTCCAATTGTTCTCCTGAAGAAGATTCGGGATCAGTTAACCCATTCTCCAATTGCTCTATTGATGAAGATGCGGGATCAGTGAACACATTCTCCACTTGCTCTCCTGAAGTTGATTCGGGATCAGTGAAGACACTCTCCATTTGGTCTCCTGAAGAAGATTCGGGATCAGTCAACCCATTCTCAATTTGCTCTTCTGAAGTTGATTCGGGATCAGTGAACAAGTTCTCCATTTCCTCTCCTGAAGTTGATTTGGGATCAAGCAACACGTTCTCCATTTGTTCTCCTGAAGTTGATTCGGGAACACTGAACACATTCTCCATTTGCTCTATTGATGAAGATGCGGGATAAGTCAACACGTTCTCCATTTGTTCTCCTGAAGTTGATTCGGGATCAGTGAACACGCTCTCCATTTGCTCTATTGATGAAGATTCAGGATCAGTGAACAAGTTCTCCATTTGCTTTATTGAAGAAGATTCAGGATCAGTGAACAAGTTCTCCGATTGCGCTCCTGAAGTTGATTCGGGATCAGTGAATACGTTCTCCATTTGTTCTCCTGAAGTTGATTCGGGATCAGTCAACAAGTTCTCCAATTGTTCTCCAGAAGTTGATTCGGGATCAGTGAACAAGTTCTCCGATTGCGCTCCTGAAGTTGATTCGGGATCAGTGAACCCATTCTCCAATTGTTCTCCAGAAGTTGATTCGGGATCAGTGAAGACATTCTCCATTTGCTCTATTGATGAAGATTCAGGATCAGTGAACCCATTCTCCACTTGTTCTCCTGAAGTTGATTCGGGATCTAATGGACCAATGAAGTTTTGATTTAACGACACAGCGAAGCTCGCAGCTCCCGGTTCGTTTGGTAAAGATTCGGGATCAGTGAACAAGTTCTCCATTTGCTCTCCTGAAGTTGTTTCGGGATCAGTGAACACGTTCTCCACTTGTTCTCCTGAAGTTGATTCGGGATCAGTGAACACGTTCTCCACTTGTTCTCCTGAAGTTGATTCGGGATCAGTGAACAAGTTCTCCATTTGCTCTCCTGAAGTTGTTTCGGGATCAGTGAACACGTTCTCCACTTGTTCTCCTGAAGTTGATTCGGGATCTAATGGACCAATGAAGTTTTGGTTTAACGACACAGTGAAGCTCGCGGCTCCCGGTTCGTTTGGTAAAACGACCGGCTCCTTGGATCTGGAGATGAGAAAGACGAGCTCCGGGCTTGCGTTCGGACACAATCCCTCTGGATCCGTGCAGTTGCCCTCCGGGAACCCTCCCTCGAAGGGTCCGACGTTCCACAGGGCATTAGCCGCTCCATTCTGAAGTTCGTCTACGCTGATGGGAAACTTGCACTCGGCAGGATCGGCTTGTAAAGACTTGAGCGTTTCCAAAGCTAAGTTTTCCATATCCGGAGGTTGTTGAAGATAGCAGAACGCCGCTACGTTCTCCACAACTTGAGCCGGCGACATGAAGCCGAACGGCTCGCAGGATGCTAATCCGACCGGAACGGTAACTTGCTGGAGAAGGTGTTGATCCACATCCACCGGGAGTCCCGTGTCTCCCGCGTCTTTCCCGGGATCATAGGCACGAAGGAACGCCGAAGGCACTCCGTACACCGGGGAATGCTCTGAGAAGACATGCGACCGGCTCAGGTACGATAGCATGACCGTTGTGTTGGAAAACGCATCGTCCGGTTGGATCTGCTCTGTGGGAAGCGAATCAGAGTCATTCTCGGGAAGAATCGTCCCATTGCTAGTCCCAGGATTGACGAACCAGCCCGGCGTCTGCACGACACGCAAGGCATCGATGGGATTCGCTTTTAACAGGCATTCCTCTCTGTTCCGCGTCAGATCGAAGATGTTGGGAAGGACAGACAGATCCTGAGGCTGTAAACCATCGGAGTTGCCGGGAGGCTCTTCCATATCAACTGGGAGAAGAAACAGGACTGTCAGATTCATTTAAAGGGATAGTTCACCCAAAAATAAAAATTCTGTCATCATTTACCTTCATGTCGTTCCAAATAGGGATGAATGATATGAAAATTGACCGATAACCGATAATTTGAAAGCAGATAACCGATATTTTGGCCGATAAATCTAAATCCAATTTTTTATACAATTTTTGAGAGCCTGATTACAAAAACAAGTCCCAATCATTCAATTAAAATGATTATCTTATTATAATTTTATGTAGCCTATATGACAATATGTTGCACTTAACTCTATTTTCCTTCTTGAAGTGATTCCAATTAGGGATGGGCAACGATTAACCGTTAGCAAAATAAAAGTTTGTGTTTACATAATATAAGTGTATGTAGTGTGTATAATTAATTTGTATATATAAATACACACACACACATGCATGTATATATTTAAGAAATATTTGCATGTATATACTTTATATATATTTATACATAATTAATATTATATATAAATATAAATATTTGACATATTAATAACACATTTTTCTTAAATATATACATGCAAGTGTGGGTATTTATATATACAAATTAATTATACACACTACACACACATATATTATGTAAACAAACACAAACTTTTATTTTGGATGCGATTAATCGCGATTAATCGTTGCCCAGCCCTATCTGGAACACCAATGAAATTTGAGAGATTTCTGTCCTTATATTCAAAGTCTATTCATAAAATAATCCATATGAACAGGTTAAGTACGATTGGACTTCCGTTTATCATACTTGGGGGCTCCGTGTTTATATATGAAAAAATCTAAATTAAATCAGTTCATCATATAAAGCCTGAAAATAAAGCTCATCTGGATTTATTTTACCATCTCTCTATGAATGTTTGAATCAGAAATTTGGGTGAATAGACTATCAATTTCATTTAAAAAATATTCATTTGTGTACCTAAGATGAGCGAAAGTCTTGAACTACATGAGAAACGATGTGAGAAAATGATGACAGAATGATCATTTTTGGGTGAACTATCTCTTTAAAAACAATGCAATTTGACCAATGTGTCTGACAACAATAAAACGCAAAATCTAAAATAACAATAAAAGAGTTGATGATAATAATAATAATGGAAAATTGTCAGCAAAGTATTAAATGATGAATCTTTAGCACATCCTAGTTTTTCTACGCAAAAATACTAACATAATATTAAGTATTTAAGCAGATCCATTACTGTTTATATTGTGTCGTTAAATTTGTCATGATTTTAAAAATATAAATGATAATAATAATATTAAAAAAACAAAAACAAAGATCAGTTAGACTCTCCACAGTTGGTGATATTTATGCAAGCAGTGTTGGTGACGTTTGCACAACAGTGGAAATATTACGCAAGAGTTTTTGTGCATTGAAGAGCATTGCTTAGAAAAGGCAAGTAGGAATAGTAAAGTACAGAAGTCATATACATTTTAATATACCACATTATCAAATTATGTTTAGACTTATTTTTACATTATTACTTCAGAATGGGAAAAACCTGCCAATGACTTTGTATGAACACACATGCAAAAAAAACCCAACCACTGTATGTATTTGTGTGTGTGTATATCCAAATGCAACACTCAATGAAAGTATAACTTAAACACTGTTAATTTTGAAATAACATTAAATATTTTTTTCTAATATTTGTATTTTATATATAAATAAATAGTCCATAATTAAGATGTAAATTTTGTCCAGTACCACGAAATCCCTTCAAATTACAAAACATTAAAGAAAAACTTTTTCTGAAACAAAATATAGTATTCATTTCATTATACTACTAAAAGTTAGATTTATTGTCTTTGACGTCACCTGTTTGTTTATGACCAAGGGTTAATATATACCACGGTGAAGTATCACCTTAGTACTTTGTCGAGATATTTACACAATATTTCAAAGAAAGAATACCACGAATTACTTTCTGTACTTCAGGTCAGTGTAACTTATGATACTTCATAATACTATTCCGTACTCCCGTATTTGTTGTAAACCCGTAATCTCACGATGAGGCCTTACAAATGAATTGCTTTATTGAATCCACACACATTGAAGCGCGTTAATGGGTTTATTAAGATTTGGATTGCTATTTTATTCCGTTTGTCAGTCCTGCTTCACTGCGACTGTGATTGTGTGCCGCTTTTCTGTGTTATGCTAACGTTAGCATAGCATGATGTTAGCATTCGCGCTAACACATAGCCTGCCGACGATTAAAAAAAGGCACCCAATAAACGCGTGTCATAATGAAACCGATTGAAACCTTGATGAGTCGATCATAGATTAGACGCTACGAACGCGCTCATAGCCTCGCGTTACAACGCGCCGCGAGCGAAACAAAGAGAGCGCGTGCAGACTCACACACTCACCCGTTTCTTCAACACAGCAGTGTAAACTCCATCACACTAACAATACACACACTCCTTCAGCCTTCAGACCGAGTGTGTTTGAGTTCGGACTGAATAACGCATGAAACTGGAGCTTCTCATACTTTAGTTGAGGCTGCGCTGCTGTCAGTCATGATGCGCCACTGCGCATGCGCAGCGTAATGGGACTGGTGTACTGAATCCAACAGAGTTCAAACTCGATGTGGTTATAATGGTTATAATGCGACATAAGTTCATTCAATATGGAAGGCCATTTCCGCCACGGACGGGAGAAAACAAATCATGCATAATTATGAGATGAAATCACAACCATGACATCAAAAGTTGAAATTATGACATACTAGTCATGTTAGTCTGACGTGAACAGCCCTTCGGGATCGCCCGCATGCATGATGGGAAAGATAAAGCGCTCTGTTTGTTTGTCAACGCATGAATGCTTTTTACACTGCAATAAAACTGTAAAAGTAAATACAAGATTAAAATAAATACGATTTTGAAATAAAGGAATAAAATAAATAAAATACAATTTACATTAATAAAATAAATAATTAAAAAAGATTATAAAAGTTAAATAATAAAATACTAGTTAAAAACTACTTAGGTAAAAATACATTTCATATTAATAAAATAAATAATACAAATATATTAAAATGTTAAATTAAACATTTAAAAGTTAAAAATATAGTTGATATATTTGATTATAAAATAAATATTAGAATTAAATACATTTTATATTAATAAAATAAATAATTAAAATAGATTATAAAAGTCAAATAAAAATAAATACTAGTTAAAAAAACTACTTAGGTAAAAATACATTTCATATTAATAAAATAAAAAATAGAAATATATTAAAATGTTAAATTAAACATTTAAAAAGGACTTTCTACGTTCCAATATCGATCTTTTTATCTCAAAATATGAATTAGTATGTCATTCATCTTTCGACTTTTGTCATAATTAAGATTTACAAAAGCATGACTGTATTGGGCTTCCATTTTAGAGTGTGTGTACACACACTCAATCACAGACCCTCACGCACAAACACTCTCTCATACACACACGCAAACACACACAAATTCACTCTTGGGAATAATTTCTCAGCCAAAACTGATTAATTGGCACACCATGCAATCAATTTGTTTAACCCTCTGGGGTTGTTCGGCCCAAATGGACCTGAAGTATTTAATTTTTTTTTTTTTTTAATAAAATCACAGCTTCCTCGAAATGGTCTGAAATTTGGTGACTTTGTTGGTATTTGGTATTTGAACACCCCAAAAAATTGGGGACAGGATGTGAATAGTCTAAGTGGTTGTAAAAAAATAGTCACACTTGGGGTGTTCGGGTCCAAACGGACCCACATAGGAAATGAATGGGAAATTGGCAAAAATGTGAAAATACTGAGTTTTTTTGTGCGTACAATCTACAAATCAGCCACGATCTTGAAAAAAAGCACACAACAGTGAAGGGGTGAATCTATAAAACATCAAGAGTGCAAAACAGACACACACACACACACACAAACACACTTTTATACACAAACACACCAAAAAATTCAGATTATACATGTGTTTTGCATTTTTAAAATGCTCAGTTTGTCCACCAGATGGCATCCATCTCACTTCAAAAATTGCTTTTATGAGGCCTAGGCTTGACTCTAAAATGAAATACAGCTTTAAAAAAAATAAAGAAAACATTTTTTTTAAATGTTTTTTTCTATTATGTTCAATGGGGGAATTTTTTTTTCATAATTATTGCATTAATATTAATTGCAATTTTTTTTATTTTTGAAAATTTCTCAAAACACCAAAAAAGAAAAGAAAAAATATTATAAAAAAAACGAGTAAAAAAAAAAAAAATTTTTTTTTTTTTTTTTTTTTTTAAATGTGAATCCCGCCCTTTGGCTCCATTTGGACCCGAACACCCCGAGTGTGACTCTGAAACGATCAACCCCAGAGGGTTAACTGTAATTGACGGAGAGCCCTGATGGTCATAATAACGTCATTATTTACACACACTCAAATAGATGTCTCGCAATAATCGTAATAACGCAAGATAAATAAATGACACATTAATCACGTGAGAGAGAGGGTGCAAAAATATTTATTGCTAATAAACCTGTCGTCAGTTCGTGTACATTTGCAGTATATTTACAATAATGTATAGATGAATGGAAATGTGAGACAAAAAAATTCATAATATTTAAATAAATACAAAGAACTGCCACTGAACCAACACTACAGACTTAATCAGCTTGAGGAAACTCCCAATCTCACGACGCGTGCTCATACTTTAGTGTGTCCGACAGTCGTTATTGGTCCTTCAGAGTTAATGATGCGAGCGCGGCGACTGACTCCACACACACTAAAGAGTTAAAACAGTAGCTCACACAGTCGTGTTATAGATGCTTCATTAAAAACAAAGTATTTACATTAAGACATGGCGATGGAACTGAAGTGCAGACTATAGACGTACGACTCAAACTCATACCATGTTTAATATAGGCTGTGATCAGTGTGTCTCTAAGTGATTAATTACTGGGCTAAAATACGGTGTGTTATTAGCGTGCAGCCGGCGGCTCAGAAGTCCTTCGTGTCCTTGTTGTCGAACAAGTGGAGTCTCTGTTCCGCCGTCAGCCCTTCTCTCAGACTCTGGGGAGCAAACACACACACACACACACACACACACTCGTGTTTCAGTTTCTGCATGTCAATAAAAGGCACATTCCAAACTAAAAACATGATTGTTGACGTATTAATCATGCTTTTTCTAGGTCATGTGACCGCTAGTCGACTAGCAGAGGCTCGATTATATCACTAGTAAAAACCTCAAAGTGTGACGGACAGATCGTTAGCCAAACATCAGCGTCATCAAATATGCTAATATCAGTTTATCACGCACGTAGCAGACACTTTAACTCGACGAGTGTGTATTATTAGTGAGTGTGTCGATTGCGTTTAACTTGAAATACTCCGTCATTTTTGCTCAATCAGATAATCATAAGAGTAAAGGGTCTACTCTTATTTCTGTAAACTCACAATAACAACAAAACGTGTAAAATAACGGCGCTTTCTGTCCATCTTGAACTGGAGCGCATCATAAACGAACCCAAACTCAGCGTAAACTCGCTTCACACACATGAGAAATGTGTTTATAGAAAGCTTGACGGTTTTTATATTTGAACGGACAGATTCCAGTGGGAAATTACTATTCTCTGATTATGTAATCCGTATGAAACGAGTCAGTATCAAACATTACCGATAACATTTATTATTGCATCTGAACAGTCGTGCCACCAGTGAACCCCGAACACACACATGCCGTGACCCTTGACCTCTCTCTGCCGGAAATATGAACCCGTGAGCCTCGAACACACACATGCCATGACCCTTGACCTCTCTCTGAACCCGTGAGATGACGTGAACAGCCCTTCGGGGTCGCCCGCATGCATGATGGGAAAGATAAAGCGCTCTGTTTGTTTGTCAACGCATGAATGCTTTTTACACTGCAATAAAACTGTAAAAGTAAATACAAGATTAAAATAAATACGATTTTGAAATAAAGGAATAAAATAAAAATACATTTTATATTAATAAAATAAATAATTAAAATAGATTATAAAAGTTAAATAAATATAAATACTAGTTAAAAAACTACTTAGGTAAAAATACATTTCATATTATTAAAATAAAAAATAGAAATATATTAAAATGTTAAATTAAACATTTGAAAGTTAAAAATATAGTTGATATATTTGATTATAAAATAAATATTATATTTAAATACATTTTATATGAATACAAATAAATAATTAAAATAGATTATAAAAGTTAAATAAAAATAAATACTAGTTAAAAAACTACTTAGGTAAAAATACATTTCATATTAATAAAATAAATAATACAAATATATTAAAATGTTAAATTAAACCTTTAAAAGTTAAAAATATAGTTGATATATTTGATTATAAAATAAATATTAGATTTAAATACATTTTATATTAATAAAATAAATAATTAAAATAGATTATAAAAGTTAAATAAAAAAACTACTAGTTAAAAAACTACTTAGATAAGAATACATTTCATATTAATAAAATAAATAATACAAATATATTAAAAAATGTTAAATTAAATATTTAAAAGTTAAAAATATAGTTGATATATTTGATAATAAAATAAATATAAGATTTAAATACATTTCATATTAATAAAATAAATAATTAAAATAGATTATAAAAGTTAAATAAAAATAACTACTAGTTAAAAAAACTACTTAGGTAAAAATACATTTCATATTAATAAAATAAATAATAGAAATATATTAAAATGTTAAATTAAACATTTAAAATGTAAAAATATAGTTGATATATTTGATTAACATAAATATTAGATTTAAATACATTTTATATTAATAAAATAAATAATTAAAATAGATTATAAAAGTTAAATAAAAAAAACTACTAGTTAAAAAACTACTTAGGTAAAAATACATTTCATATTAATAAAATAAATAATACAAATATATTAAAATGTTAAATTAAACATTTAAAAGTTAAAAATATAGTTGATATATTTGATTATAAAATAAATACTTGATTTAAATACATTTAATTCATTTCATTTAAAAAACTACTTAGGTAAAATTACATTTCATATTAATAAAATAAATAAATAATTTTATTTAAAAGTTAAAAAAGTAAAGTAAAAAAAGTAAAAAAGTAAAAAAAAGTAAAAAAGTTATAAATTAAACATTTAAAAGTTAAAAATATAGTTGATATATTTGAGATAAGGAAAAAAAATATTGATAAATAATTTAATAAAGTAAATAAAAAAACAGATACAAATTAATTATTAAAGTTAAATAAATAAACAGATTTAAATAAATAAACATATGATATATATAACATATGATATATATAATAATTATGTGTATTATTTATTTTAATCTGTTTATTTTTTGGTTGTTTATTTTTGTATATATATATATATATATATATATATAAAATATACAAAACTAAACAATACACAGTGCAGTACTATAAAGTTACATTTTAATAAAAAATAAAATAACATGCTTATAAAATGTGTTTGACAGTCTAGAGTGGTCTTTATAAAGGATGTTGTGTTCGGGTGTCGCCCTGATCTAAGCACTCGCTCCCTTTCAAGGACATTTACCTAAAATCAGACGTCAAAAGGTCTTGGGTTTAGTCTTTAGCTGTCCCAGGACATGTCACGACTCACAGACTGGGAACAGAGGGGAAAACGGAGGAAACACACACACACACACACACACACACGGGACTGTGTGTTAGAGAGGGGAATGTGCAAGTCATGCGTCTTACCGCTACCTACCAGGCTTTCTCCTGCGCAACAAAACACAGCACACAAAGAGTTCAGTTCCCCAGCGTTACACACGCACAACTACACACAACTACAGGAGGAGCTTCAGGAGCCGGCCAGCAGGGGTCAGCAGGGGTCAGCGAGCACTCAGGGGCCTTCAGCCCGACCGCACAACCACACACACGCATAATCAATAGATAAATACACTAATAAGATTAGATAAATCTTTTATAAAATTAAAAAATATATTATTTTTTTTTTTAAAATTTGCTATGAATTTATACAAAAATGTATACTTGATTTAAATAAATAAATGAATAGAATAAATATTTGAGTAAAATAAAAATGTTGCAATAATAAATGAATAAAATGCATACATTTGAAATTAATTATAAAAAAAAAAAATAAATAAATAGATTAAAACAAATATAATAAAAATGTTGAAACAAAAAAAAAAATTAAAATACGAAGTACAAGAGGGTCATGGAAATGATGAAAGTAAAAAGCATCAGCAAAAATAAATAAATAAATAAGAACATTTTTTATTAAAATAAATAAAAAATGAACTAAAATACGAATGTGACATTAATACATTAATAAAATAAATATTTACTTAAAATATAAATGTGTAATTAAAAATAATTAATAAAAATGAATAATAAAAAGTGTAATAAAAATAGATAAGAGCGCTACAATATTTAAAATGTTCTAGTATTAATGTTTCACAGTATTAATCGGGTCAGTATAAAAATGTCTAGCTGGCATTTAAACATGAAGACAGGGGTTTGTGGGATTAGAGGACTGAAAACCCCTGAGCGAACTGGATCTCGCTGTAGCCGGAGACTCACCTTTGACCTCAGGGTGCGCTCGGAGCGCTTGGCTGCCGCCGCCGCCATCTTTAAAATATCAGGATTACTCTTGGACTTCATGATATCTGAAAGGCAGTTATGATGGTTCATAAGCACGACACATTCAGTGGCTTTTCTAAGTTAGCAGGGTACGTTACTCTAATTAGTTACCAATGACATCTTCCTCAGTGTAATTAGATTATTGGACTAATTACTCTTTCTAAAAAGTAACTGAATAATACAATAGACATGAAACTGCTCTTAATTCTGGCAAATAAATACTATATAGTTGCATGAATTCTGCTTAAATTATTTAAAGGGAGAAGGGTATAATAAACACACTTATTAACATTTTATTAACATAATCCCCTTAAGGAGTATCGTGGACATGAATGGCAAACAATGACATGTAATAATATGGACTTTTTTCTGTTCGACATTTATGTGTGATACCTGTGTATAAATGAAGAAGATGATAATGTCGATGTTGTAGACCTGCAATTATTATTTATTTGTTATTATTTTATTTATCTTATTTTTATTTTTTTTTCTTGTTGTGGTAAGAGGGAAAAATGTGAAAATAAACAGTTTAAAAAAAAAAGCAAAAAAAACAAAAACATTTTGATGTTAAACCAACTAGAACTGTTGTAGTATTTATACCAGTCCAATCTCATGACATTTGGTACGTATTTTAATTTGTACGAGCGAGGTCGTACGATTTAGCCACTAAATCACACACACACACAGTAATTTGATTACAGTAACTAATTACTGCGTAATTGTAACGAACACGAGGCGTACCGTAACCGGCGTGCTCCACGTCCTCCAGCGCCGGCTCCCCCAGTGCATTGTGGGCCAGCTGGAGCTGCTCGCGCAGGCGGCACAGGTCGCGCTCCGCTTTGGCCCGGACGATGCTCAGCTCCGTGTAGATGTCCTTGTATTTATCCGTTGCATATTTTTTATCCTGTGACGAGACGTGGAGAAGGTTAATCCAGCACTGGGTTCCTCATGATCACATTTAGGACATTAAAACAGTAAGGTAAGAAGTCCTCTAAAAAGTATAATATATATATATATATATATATATATATATATTTGTGTGTGTGTGTATATATATATATACTGTATATATATATATATATATATATATATATATATATATATATATATATTTATTATTATTATATCACTTATTTTAGTAGTTATCATAAATTAGGTATCATTTGAAAGCTTACGAACTCAGAATTTATTCTGTGAAAACCGTTTTAAAATTGGACGTTACGTTACCATAGAAACGGTATTTTATTATTAGGCCCCTCCCCTTTGGAGCATCATCTTTCATAATTTATTATGAAAACCTTTTCTAATCTTGACAAAACACATATTTTCAGAAAGGTCTGAGTCTCAAGGTTCCATATTTAGTGACAGAAGTGATATTTGGATAGAAATTTATTAATTTGTTATGGCAAAATGCATACAATTAAACTCAATGGAATTCAATGGCACCCGGTGGCTATTTTTGGTACTACGCCTGAACAAAATCTCATGGGAACTTCAATTTTTGTGATATCAACTTCAAATTTGGAACACAATTTGGTTAGATATATAGCTTTCAATTTATAGTAATTTTATAGTAAAACATATTTTGTAAAATATTTATTTTATATATAAACGCATCCATGTGAACTAATGCGCAGGCGCAGCACTCACTCTTTGGGCGGTCTGCAGCTCATCTTTTAGAGAGTTGATCTCCTGCTTCAGATACTGCACCTCCGACTCCTTCACCCTCAGCATCACCTGTGAAACACAAGCATGAGGTGTTCATTCAGGAGGAAGATGGCGTGGGAAAAGCTGTGGATGTGAAGGGAAACGGCCGACCTCGAGCTCGTACAGCTCCTTCCCCTGCATGCCTCCGCCCGCGTCTCCACCGTCCTCACTCGCCATCGACCGCATCTTCGTGATCTCAGCGGCCAGGCGATTGTTCAACTCCTTCAAAACACACACAAACAGCTTGAGCAACAGTGCATCAGGGTCTCGTTCATAACCGCTGCGCCGCACCGAGCCGTACGGTGGTTTATAACCATACACACGCGTGGGAGTGGATGGTTGTTTCTGTTCTGAAGTCCATAAAAGTCCATCTATCCATCATAAAAGTGCATCTGTCCATCATAAAAGTGCATCTGTCCATCATAAAAGTGCATCTATCCATCATAAAAGTGCATCTGTCCATCATAAAAGTGCATCTGTCCATCATAAAAGTGCATCTGTCCATCATAAAAGTGCATCTGTCCATCATAAAAGTGCATCTATCATCATAAAAGTGCATCTATTATCATAAAAGTGCATCTATCCATCATAAAAGTGCATCTGTCCATCATAAAAGTGCATCTATCATCATAAAAGTGCATCTATCCATCATAAAAGTGCATCTGTCCATCATAAAAGTGCATCTATCATCATAAAAGTGCATCTATCCATCATAAAAGTGCATCTGTCCATCATAAAAGTGCATCTATCCATCATAAAAGTGCATCTATCCATCATAAAAGTGCATCTATCATCATAAAAGTGCATCTATCCATCATAAAAGTGCATCTGTCCATCATAAAAGTGCATCTATCATCATAAAAGTGCATCTATCATCATAAAAGTGCATCTGTCCATCATAAAAGTGCATCTATCATCATAAAAGTGCATCTATCCATCATAAAAGTGCATCTGTCCATCATAAAAGTGCATCTGTCCATCATAAAAGTGCATCTATCATCATAAAAGTGCATCTATCCATCATAAAAGTGCATCTGTCCATCATAAAAGTGCATCTATCATCATAAAAGTGCATCTATCATCATAAAAGTGCATCTGTCCATCATAAAAGTGCATCTATCATCATAAAAGTGCATCTGTCCATCATAAAAGTGCATCTGTCCATCATAAAAGTGCATCTGTCCATCATAAAAGTGCATCTATCATCATAAAAGTGCATCTATCCATGATAAATTGCTCCACAGGCTCCGGGGGTTAATAAAGGCCGATAACACGATGACTTTATGTAAGAAAAATATCCATATTTAACGCGTTACAAAGTAAAATTCTAGCTTCCAGCCATTATAAAGCTGCGAAGATTGATTGTATTCGTCTGAAGAAGAGTGTCATATGCACCCAGGATGACTTGAGGGAGAGTAAATCATGGGCTAATTTTCATTCTTGGGTGAACTATCCCTTTAAGGTCCTCTTCAGTAACATGACCAAAATTGATATGTTGTTACCTGGTTGTGCGCGTTGAGCTCCTGGTTCTCCCGCTGGCACTGTCGGAGCGCCTGCCTCTCGGCCTCCAGCGCTTGGGCCAGATGAGCGTTTTCTAAGCACTTCTGAGAGTACTGCTCCGATAACACCTCGATCTCCCTCTGGTACGACATCAGCTCCTCCCTACAACACAAGTCAAGTCCAGTATTATTATTTTTTTAATTGCAGAAATGCGCAACAAAATATTAAAACTTTTCCCTAACATTAGTTATTTGTAGTTAATTATGAGTTTTAACTAAAAAAATATGTTAGTGTATAACTGGTTCTCTCTGCCTGACTCAGGATCAGCAGGTTGCAGGATGTGTGTTGCCAACAGGGACGGTGTAGAGCGCCCTCTGGTGGACAAACTAACTCCAACACTCAATGGTTGAAGCGTGATTCGTCCATTTTTATTTTATTTTTGAAATATTAATTTATCGGCCATTATAACTGCCTAATATCGGCCGATAATATTTCGGCCTGCCGATATATCGGTCTTGCTCTAGAATATATTTATATTAGGGCTGTGCAAAAATTAATCGCATCCAAAATAAAAGTCTGTGTTTACATAATATATGTGTGTGTGCTGTATATAATTATTTTGTATATATAAATACACACACATGCTTGTATATATTTAAGAAAATGTGTTACTCATATATAAAATAATTATATTTATATAATATAGATTATGTATTTATATGTATTTACAGAACTTAAGCGCAAATAATTCTTAAATATATACATGCATATGTATTTATATATACAAAATAATTATATACAGCACACACAAATATATTATATAAACACAGACTTTTATTTTGCGATTAATCGCAATTAATTTTTGCACAGCCCTATATATATATATATATATATTAGGGCTGTCAAAACGATTAATCGCATCCAAAATTAAAGTTTGTGTTTACATAATATATGTGGGTGCACTGTGTATAAGTGTATAATTATTTTGTATATATATAAATAGACATGCATGTATATATTTAAGAAAAAAAAAGATTATTTATATATAAAATATTTATATTTATATATAATATAAATTATATATAAATCTATATACAGAATATACATGAAAATATTTCTTAAATATATGCAAGCATGTGTGTGTATATATACATATAAAATAATTATACACAGTGCCCCCACATATATTATGTAAACACAAACTTTTATTTTGGATGCGATTAATCGCGATTAATGGTTTTGACAGCCCTAATATATATATGTGTGTGTGTGTGTGTGTGTGCAGGTGTGTCTTTCTCTACAAATTGACACAACACATTACTTATCTGACCTAAAAAATTCATAACACAGGATTTGTTGTCGCTTCAGTGTATCCATGTGAACTGGAATCATAAACGTTTGACACACACACACTTCTCCTGTCAGTTTAAAGCGATGATAAAAGAGCAAGGGCTTTAAGTCTAGACGGAAGTACAGCCAAGAGCTCGAGGGCAGATTATGTGCATGTAGACAAAGAAAGAGACTGTGCAATCACTGCAGATTTGGCATCCC
The DNA here is from genome assembly GCA_038021265.1 of Cyprinella venusta. Lineage (NCBI taxonomy): Eukaryota > Metazoa > Chordata > Actinopteri > Cypriniformes > Leuciscidae > Cyprinella > Cyprinella venusta. Next base: position 32,845,172 of record CM075877.1, read on the forward strand.
GTCTGCATTGCCCCAGGACACACTCGGCATTAGAGGCGGTCATGCAGTCGGGCACTCACAGCCTCCAACACACACTGGATAATCACATTCCAGAACTTACCAACAAGGAACAATATCTTTATTATCTTTTAAATTTTAAAAATGTAAATAGATAAATGAAATTAAACTACTAAAACAACATGCAAGGACTGCATTAACGTTAATACTATGACAAAGATATTGCTTTCTGCCATGAATATACGACTAACTTGAAGAATAAAAGCTGTATCATACACTTGGATATTTATGCGCAATATCACACTCATAGCCATGGAAATGGCTCTATATCTATATCAGACGAACTGCAGTTTTAATTTTGTGTGAAAATATTGTTTTATCAATAAAATTAAGAAATTGCATTTAATAATGCAAGTACTTCTTCATAAAAATGACTTAGGACTTAAATTTCAATCAGTCAAATTCAAGTACTTTAAGCATCTTGTGTGAACGAACCCTGCTTCATTCACTCCAATACAGATCAAATGCATCACAAATGCACAAGTTTAAAGCGCAGTGGACGGGTGTGGCATCGTAAACTCGTCTCAAAAAGCAATAAAAGCAGAAGAGACAACTGCATAAAGGGACAACTGACTCGTGCTGTTTGCGGATTTCCTCGATGTCTGCGTTTTCAGTGTTGTTGTTGGCCTTGCGCGCTTTGTCCAGCTCCCGCTCCAGCTCCGTCCGGTGTGCGTTCTTCATCGCTTCGATAGCTGATCAGATAAAAACAGGATTAAAATGCTGCGTATAAGGCTTAATAGGCATTCAACTTTTTTTTTTTTGAGAAACAAGCATCAATATGACTCTGGAATGAGGAACATGGTGGATATTCATTGATACTGAGGTGAAAATCCAGCTTTTAATGTTGTCTTTTAAAGTTTTAATGTCGATTGTTGGAGTATTTCCTCCTTAAAACTGCAGTGAACCAAAGACAGTCTCAAAAACACGCTTTGAAATCAATCGCTGGTGTTTCTGACGTCACAAACCACCTTGAAATCAATCAGATCAATGTGTGTGAGTCAACCAGTGGATCTCTGAGTGAGGGAGTGGAGGCGGGGCTCATTTGCATATTCATAGAACCGTGCATACTAAATGAGCCAAAGTGTCGAGTTACATTCAAGCTATTTTAAGGCATGAGGACAATTTTTTTCAAGGAAAAAATGTCATTTTAGCGATCAACGGGTTTTAAGGGATAAAATGATTGACTACAGGGGGACTTTCTGCAATATTATATTCAGCACTGTGTGTATATTATCTGATTCCAGTTACTTTAACACACAAGTAGGGTAAGTATACACTACGCAGTACACCGATCCCATTCATTTTCATTTGTGGATAATGACACTAAGGTAGTGTTAAGTTCTGAGGGTCCGTTTCATATAGAACGAGCCGTTTGCTCTCGTCCCGTTTCTTCAGTACTAACCGGATATAGTGGCAGCGGTCTCCTCGGCCAGCAGCCTCTCCTTATCCTCCTGCAGCTTCTCCAGTTCCCGCTGGTGCTTTTTCTGCAGCTCATCGATTACCTTCTGGTGAGACTCTTCCATGGCAGCGAAGCCTCGTTCACACGTGGCCTGTGGGGAGACGTAGGAAGCGGTGTTTAGTGCACCTGGTTTTGGATTGACTCAAGTCCACTTCTACTTCAGGACAACACTTACACAGACGACGGAGATTGGCGATGTGTGGGCAGAACGGTGTCCACACAAAGCCGGACATTAATACACCCTACGATGACATGAAGGGACACAGAGGCCAGTGAGAGATGGCTTTGCAAACGTAACGCAACAAAAGATTGGACACTTTAGCCACACTTAATGCACGAATGTCATTGGATCAGACGCAAAATATCAAATGAAAAGCTATTTATTTTTAAAGAAAGCAGAACAAAAACACTTTGTATACAAGCTTGTTTCTGCCACGGGTTAAAAAAATAAAATGGTAATTGTGACTTTTTGATACAAACGAAGAATTGCGAGATATAAACGAAGAATTGCGCGACAAATGCGGAATTGCGAGAAGCAAACGAAGAACTGCGAGATGCCAACGCAGAATTGCGAGATACAAACGAAGAATTGCGAGATAAAGTCAGAATTGCGAGATAAAAACAAAGAATTGAGAGATACAAACGAAGAATTGAGAGATACAAATGAAGAATTGCGAGATACAAACTCGGAATTGCGCGATACAAAGTCAGAATTGCGAGATACAAACGAAGAATTGAGTTACAAAACAAAGAATTGCGAGATACAAACGAAGAATTGAGAGATACAAATGAAGAATTGCGAGATACAAACGCGGAATTGCGAGATACAAACAAAGAATTGAGTTACAAAACAAAGAATTGCACGAGATACAAACGAAGGATTGTGAGATTCGCAGAATTGCACGAGATAAACTCTGAATACATCAATTTTCAATTCTGAGGAAAAACATCAGAATTGAGATTAAACTCGCAATTACAAGTTTATAATTTGCAATCGTGAGATATACTTTTGTAAGAAAAAAAGTTAGAATTGTGTTACCATTTTCATTTTTTCAATCCGTGGTGAAAACAAGTTTTTCTACACTAAGCAAAATGATTAATTTGTGATTAAGCAGTCAATATACTGTTCAAACTTGAGATAAAGTATCTGAACTCATTGTGGTTGTCAAACATCGGCGGATCGGATTAATGATTCTCTACACCTGTGAGAACTGACTTCATAGATGCACTAAAAAAAACCTTGACACCAATTGATTAAATGTTATTGCAAGAATGGCTCAGAAAAACACTAGCGTTTGTTTGCAAATACTTCATTTAAGATTTTAACTTCAAATGCAATGAAATTCAAACATTTGTGGCTTAAATGTCCAAGTATGTTTTGGGATCACTACATATGCTCTTGTCTGAAGATATGACGATTGATTTTAATTTCCCCACCCACAAAACTCAGCTTTCACGTATCTGTACGATTTGGCACTTTTAGGATTACAGCTACTTTTCATGAACAGAGTTGATTTTAGCACAAGAGACTTCAATGCTTTTCCGACCATGCAAACCCAACGCACTTCCGCTGTCTTTTCAACGGCCCTGATCTCTGAGCTGTGATCAGACGAGCGAACGAAGCAGTTGTTTTTGCAAGGTCCTGGGACACGACCAACTCTTCCTGTCTCCATATCACAACAGCACCTGCACTTGTTTATTCACCAGTCTATGGGTGGACAATCTCATTTCCTCTTTCGTCAGGACAAACACGAGTCCAGTATCGCTTACTGATGACAAATTTAGTACGACTGAGTTTGAGTCCAAAATTCATCTTTTTAGTACAAAATTTTATCCAGTCTAAATTTAAAAAGAAATTATAATAAAGGAATAAGAAGATATTTATGCAACCCAAAGCACAACTAAAAAAACAACTGAACTGTCATTATTCATTGTTTTACACTTAATAAATAGAGAGAAAAATAGTTAGACAATAATGAGACAAAAGTACCAAATATAGGCTGTCAAATTTGACAACTGCACCAATGCCAATTCCCTTTATGAGCTTATGAAACTGGCCTCATTTTTACAATTTGTCTATGAGTGTAAAATGATTTAATCAGGAACAGACTTGAGCTCTGGTCTTTAAGGCCACATCACACTGACAAAACAAAACTACTGCAATTATTGCTAGTTTGTACGTTTTTAAAATCGGTAATCGAGTAACAGCAAACTAGACGTTTATTTGTCAGTACTTGGAATTTTTTTATTGCAAGATGAAGCACCAATGCAATAGTTTATATAATTTATGAAATGAAATCAAATAAATCTGATTTATTATAATACTGCATAAATAAATTGAACTGTATCCGTCTTCAGATTCAATTCTTTCACAAAAACATCCACATTTTAAATCATAGACTGTTATTTAAAATAAATAGTTAAAGGATTAGTTCACTTTTGAAAAAAACTTTTGCTGATAATTTACTCGCCCCCGTGTCATCCAAGAAGTCCATGTCTTTCTTTCCTCAGTCGAAAAGAAATTAAGGTTTTTGATGAAAACATTCCAGGATTTTCTCCATATAATGGACTTCAATGGGGTCCAAACGGTTCAAGGTCCAAAAGACAGTTTCAGTGCAAACTACAAACTGTTCAAAGGGCTTTAAACGAGTCCAGACGATGAATAAGGGTCTTATCAAGCGAAACGATCGGTTATTTCAAAACTTATTCCAAAAATGTAACATTTCTAAGGACAAATGCTAGCCATGCTATATTCTGTGAGGCGAGTTTGTAACGTCACGTAATACGTAATTACGCTCAAAAGGTCACGGGCGACGTAGCCGAAAGTACAGAGTCAGTGTTTACAAGTTGAACGCATAGGTTGAACGTGCAAACTAACTCAAACGCCGTTTACAAAAAAAAGGAATTAAAAGGTAAAACAACGATGTCGGACGATTTTGATTCTGTACTTCCGGTTACGTCGCCCGTGACCTTTTGAACGTAATTACGTATTACGTGACGTTACATACGCGCAGAATGTTCACATATGTTCTATTCACAGAATAGAACAAGGCTAGCATTTGTCCTTAGAAAAGTTACATTTTTGGAATAAGTTTTGAAATAACCGATCGTTTCGCTTGATAAGACCCTTATTCATTGTCTGGACTCGTTTAAAGCCCTTTGAACAGTTTGTAGTTTGCACTGAAACTGTCTTTTGGACCTTGAACCGTTTGGACCCCATTGAAGTCCATTATATGGAGAAAATCCTGGAATGTTTTCATCAAAAACCTTCATTTCTTTTCGACTGAAGAAAGAAAGACATGGACATCTTGGATGACATGGGGGCGAGTAAATTATCAGAAAAAGTTTTTTCAAAAGTGAACTACTCCTTTAAGTTGTTGTCATGCATTGATATTAATTAGGTTAAGCAGCTGGCGTTTTGCGGTCGTCAAAGACGAGCAGCGATTTATAAAAGACTGTTAATCAGGCAAAGAGCTTAAGTTTGAAAACAAGAACCAAGTCAACCAGGCGAACCACATCTCAAGGTTTTAAGAATTCGATGAAGTAGAGTATACAGTTATGCATTCTCAGATACATCTGACGAACTCAATTGCACTCCATTGGATTCATTAAGCTCGAAACTGTTTCTTCAATGAGAGTTTTCTTAAATGTCCCCCCTAAAGCATACATGCAACCCTAAGATTAATAGCCATGCGTCACTGGTGATAAGATATTAGGCCAAAGCACCACAAAGCAGGGTTAGTATGAGAAAAGGAAGGGAAAGGATCAGGTTGCCACATGAAGTCATTACAGACGGAGAACAGCAAGGACACGGATCTCCTTGACCTTTAGGTTTTCCACGTCTTTCTGGTATTTCAGACGCAGTAATGTTGCATTGTCCGGTTGATTCATTTCCTCAGTCACCCGGGACACGAGCTTCTGGATCCGCTCTTTCAGGGTTCCCCTCCTGGTTGGCTCGCCATCCACAGGTCCGATGGCGTCCGTGAGCTCTTCCATCTCTCGATCGAAGCGGGCTTGTAAGTCGTTACGCTCAATCTCGTGCTTCTTCTTAAGGTTCTCCATGCACTCGGTCAGGGAGTCGATCTCTCTCACGTTCTCCTCGGATCTCAGCTTCAGAGTCTCACCAGCTTTGGCCACTTCCAGTCTCAGCTTCTCTGCTTCTTGCTCGTACTCCTCCTTTAATTCTCGCAGCTCCTTTTTATGCTTCGCCATCATGTCCTGAAGCTGAATGGTCCCATCCACGGAGTCGATTGGCTCTCCTTCGATCTGAATGTGGGTTACGGCCATTGAATCGCCACCACTTTTGGGACATATTTGCTTGTCCTCTACTTCAGACTGAAGTTGTGCTCTCAAATCAGCAACGCCTAAACGTTTCATCGCTGGGAAGATCTTCAGAACTACAAAGCACATGGTTATGTCCATTACGGCCTCACGAATGTACTCGGACCAGCATCTTTGCACGTCGCAGTTCGACAGACTCAAAGCCAACGACTGAATCTGCTCATTTGTTCGTTCCCTAACAGCCGAAGCGGTTCGATTCAATAACGCCACTTTCTTCTGAACGACTTCAGCGAGACTCTTTACAGCGCAAGGATTGGTGGCATCAAAGAAATTAATCAAAACATCATCTGTGCAAGCTGAACGTGTTGCATCACATTCACGTTCTTTGAGGTTATGCATGAGAATTAGCATTTCATTTTCAGCTAGCATACGCCGAATCACCGTTCTTACGGTTTCCTCGTCCTCTAAACCACCTAAAACTTTATCTAGGATCCTTCTCTCAAACATCATTCCTGCCTGATTCTCGTCCAATATATTGGCGCTGGACAAATCACATTCTGTAGTTGCCTTGCTCCCAATAATCATGTCAAGCACATGATTAAGAGACTTGGACTTTCTCTTGAACTCTTCCGCGACTTTCTCGATTACGTCTTCCCTTTGCGTCGACTCTCCGCACTCGCTTTCTGTTCCCGGTCCCACCTTCCCTTTCAACGTTCTAACTTTCTCCTGCGACTCGACAAGCATCTGATTGAACATCCTCACAGTCTCTTCGTGTTTTGCGAGGAGCTCTGTATTCTTGGACTCAAGTCCTCGACAGACATCCTCAGCGTTTTGAAGCTTTTTCTCCTTCTCCGAAAGCTCGGATTGAAGGATCTCCAATTGCCGCTTGAGTTCGTCTTTCTCCAAATCCAACTCGTTATCGTCTTTTTCACTTTCTACCACCTGAAACCCAAGACCCCGAAGAGTGGCTTCTTTTAATTGCAATCTTTTCTCCGTATCTTTCAAATTATTACCAAGCGCCTCCAATTTACCGAGAGCCTCTTGCAGCTTCTGCGATTTCTCGTCGAGTTCTCGTTCGTACACGTTTTTATCTGCAGTCCCTTTGTCCTCCCGCTCCTGGTTCACGTTTGCTCGCGGATTTATACGTAGTCTACAAAGCTCAGCTTTCAGCCTGTCTATCTCTCGATCCGCTTCTCTCAACTGGTTCACAATTTCCTGATAGCGCTGGTGCAAAGCTACGTTTTCGTTCGCGAGCAACTCCACTTGCTGAGACAGATCTTTACTGGTCATTTCAGGGTGGTCCGGCCTAAAGCAACCGGATGCACACAGGTTCTCCGTTTTCTGCTGGACTTTTCCCAACATGTCTTCCATTGTGACCAAACGAGCTTCGTAGTCTCGGATGCAATCCCCAGCTCTTTCCAAGCTTCGCCTCATCGTCTCGCTCTCAATTTCCTGTTGGTTCTTGAAGCTTTCCAACAGTTTTTGGCATTGCATCATCTCACCTACTGACCTACTTTCCTGTCCTTGAGGAGATTCAACCCAAAGGTATTCGCTATGCAAGTGCAAGAGCTTTATCAGCTCCCTCAATGTCAGAGGCTCATTTGCGTCTATCAAGCCCTCGAGCTCTGCAATCTTTCCCTCACTATCCTGAAGCATGAAAGTGAGCGTTTTTTGAATGGCGTTTGAGGGACAGACCTCGGAGATGGCAGTGTTTTTGGTGTCAGAAAGGCAAGGTTCCTTTGTGGGCCAGTGTGAGAGAGAAAGGCCAAGCTGTGCTTGCATGTTGCGCTTTTTCAGTTCTTGCTGCTGCAGGAGCTCTTTGGTTTCCTGGTACTTCTTTGTTAAGCTCTGAGCTTGAGAACTAACCAGTTCAGTCCTCTTCATCAGGGGCTCTGTCTCAAGACTCAAAGGGGAATCCAGCTTGGAAAAGGGGACCAGACAGTTGATTAACAGTCAGCATTGGTCAATAAGTCAATCTAGATTATTAATCAACAATTATTCATAAGTTTTCAAGGGAAATTTACTTCATTACATCTGGTTCTAATCAATCTACTGAGGTCAAATTCATTCAGCTTCTTTCATGGAATGATGCACGTTAGAACGCTAGGAAAAAAATTAATGGCAAAGGGTTAGTAAATCAGAACAATGCATGCATATTAAGAGGTTAAAGGTCGTTTCATGGGGTAAGTGACGCAAAATTAGTGCGAGGTAAGAATGCAACAGTTACATGCCATCCAGTTATAAGCCTGCAGTTCTTTTGTGGAACAATGTCACCTGACTATTAAAGGTAACGCTTCCTTTTACAGTCCAGTCACCCATGTAAATACTATGTACTTATTTTAATAACTACAATTACTGGGTAATAACTAGTACTAACCCTGAACCTACCCTAAACCTACCCCTGTTCCATGTACTTACCTGATATTAGCCAGTACTTTCTAGGTAAGTACACTGTAAGTACTGTACTGTAAAAGGAAGCGTTATCCTATTAAATAACGAGTAATGTCTGTTTATAGCAAAAAAAAGGTGAATAAAATCCATTAAAAACAAGATGAAATGTGTCCTGGACGGATATTGAACAGAGAATCACCTTTTGAGTGTTCTTCGTATGTGAAACGATGCCATGTTTACGATAAAATCACCCCATGTTTGCTTTTAATATATAAAAGCTTTATCTTTGCTAGACTGAAAACGTACATCAGAAAAATATCAAACTGTGAAGTCAATAAAAAGAGTCCAAATTAAGGTCAGAAAACAATGCAACAGTATTCTGAACAAAACACACACACAAAACGCACAAACATACTCTATAGCAAACATTGGAAAAGTCAAGAATAAGGTTAAAAATGAGATGAACGAATGGTTAAATATGAATAAAACATATCATGCGAGGCATCTTTTCATATGCCAATGTTTACGTAGCACTTCATCTGCAAAAGATGAGTTTTTAAATCATTTTCAACGCCCTTCAGACATACTGATACTCAATGCATTTGATCTGACACTGAAACTACCCAATCTTATTGCATAAATACTAATAAAACATTTTCAAAATAACATGCTTTAATCTCAAATGTGCATTGAGTATGAATGCATCTGAAGGGCACGGTAAGTTCGGAGTATGTTTTCATGCCGTCATTGCATAATGATTAATTCACGTACAATTAAATGTTAATAATTTCTATGTTGTGCATGCAATAGAGTTTGCATGAAATTAAAATATTTAATGTCATTTTGCTCGAACGTGGCAAGAGGAATCTTAAGTAGAGGCAAAAAAAAAAGAGAATGAGAAACAATTCTGTTCGTTTACATGCAACTGTCTCTAAACATGCAAAGCACGCGTTTGCAGCTTCGATGATAAAGATGGAAGCCATGTGTTTGTTTTTCACCTAATAATGACACACAATGTGCTCAATGGACCAAAAATACCTGGAATGGATACATTATAGAAATCATGTGACATACCGGTGAAATGTAACCGGCGCGGATCTGGTGTTCGCGCTCAAAGGCGTTTTTAAGCTGACCCTCCAGCTCCAGCTTGTGCCGATTGGAGTCCATTAACTGCTGGTGGCAGCTCTCCAACTGGACCTTCAGCTCCTCAACCTAACAGCGGACACACACACACACACACAGAGGAGTTATGATTTAAAACTAGGGGTGGGAATCTTTCAGTACCTCACCAATCAAATCAAATCTTGAAGTCACGATTCTCGATTCTGAATCAAATTTCGATTCGACATGTGCATAGATTTACTGATACACATCCGCTTTTCTCCCAATTGCTTTCGTTCACGTAACTTTAAGTAATACTGTTAAGTTAAAGAAGTCTAACATTTTAAAAAAATCGATTTTTGAAATTTGTGAATAGATACAAATTGCTTTAAGATAGAATCGTGATTCATATACTAATTAGGGCTGTCAAAATAAAAGTTTGTGTTTACATAATATATGTGGGTGCACTGTGTATAAATATTTATATATATATATATGAAGAGTTCAGATGCAAAAGCCTCTAAGTGCCATTTGAAATTTTCTTCTAAAATGATCATTTTTATCAAGCTTGTATATTTAAGTTCAGTAATTTCACTTAAATGGCAATGAAGATTACCTATTAATTGTCATTTAAGTGAAATTACTGAACTTAAATATACAAGCTTGATAAAAATGGTCATTTTAGAAGAAAATTTCAAATGGCATTTAGAGGCTTTTGCATCTGAACTCTTCATATATATATATATATATAAATAAAATTTATATTATATATAAATATAAATAGCGCAACGCTGAAAAGGGGCGGGGCTACATAAGGTCTATACCTGCATTTGTATTTATATATATATATATAAAACAATTATACACAGTGCCCCCACATATATTATGTAAACACAACCTTTTATTTTGGATGCGATTAATCGTGATTAATGGTTTGACAGCCCTAATACTAATACTTGTTTTCCCGCACCCCTTTTTGAAACCACACCATATTTCAACATTTTCTGCGTGGCGTACCCCTTTCTTGTAGCTCTCCACGAGTTTCTCCAGCTCCGAGGTGTCTCGACTGGGATGAGTTGAAGGCAAAGGCACCCTCCTCTCGTCCCTGATGGGCGTCTTCTCCACCTGCTGCCATCGCTGCTCGATCTCGTCCTCTACCCTCTGCTGTCGCTCCTCCGATGGGGGCGGAGCCTCGCCCATGGCCACACCTTCACCCACGCCCTCAGGCTCCGCCTTCCCGTCGAAGGCCGAGCCGGTGACGCTCTCGTACCTCCGGCGCCGCTCCTCCCGCCTCTTGTTTCGCTCGCTCAGCTCCGCCTGGAAGGAGTCGGACTCGTTCGCTCTCTGCTGGGCCAGAGCCTGAGCGATGGGACGAAACTCGGCCCAGTCAAAGGTTTTGGAGCGCCCTTCTCGCCTTCGCTCTCTCGCCCGGCTCTTCTTTAATCCGGCCTCTCGCTCCACCGACGCCTCCGAGGACGGGGAGTCCGCAGTCAGGTCCGGCCGGGGGAGACCCTCAAACGAGCCTGGGTCGACCGCCAGGCTGGAAAGATTTTATAGGGAAAATGTAAATGTTTTAAAGCAGGGTTTGCACAGATACTGCCAAAAAAAATTTAATTTCCGAGGACTTTATGCACTATTTTTTGAGTTTTCAAGGACTACTATCAGAGATCACACTTAGTATTTTTTTAAACTCTATTCAGAGATACAAGTTATCCAAAACACAACTTACAGCGTATTTAATAATATATATTAAATACAAAGTTTATAAATGGCTATTATTGTTCAATAAAAAATATTTTATATTATAATGTTGGTGTGTTTCGTATCGAGAAAAAATGTCTGATGGGGTTTAACTGTTAATTTTAAGTGAAAAGATTGTATTTGTGTTTCCCCCCCCCGATAAATTTAAATTAGGGCTGTGCAAAAATGAATCGCGATTAATCGCATCCAAAATAAAAGTTTGTGTTTACATAATATATGTGGGTGCACTGTGTATAATTATTTTATATATATAAACACACACATGCTTTTATATATTTAAGAAATATGTTCATGTATATTCTGTATATAGATTTATATGTAATTTATATTATATATAAATACAAATATTTTATAAATAAATAATATTTTTTTTCTTAAATATACATGCATGTGTGTTTTTATATATACACAAAATAATTATACACAGTGCACCCACATATATTATGTAAACACAAACTTTTATTTTGGATGCGATTGTTTTGACAGCCCTAATTTAAATTTATCGGGGGGGGGAAAAAAACACAAATACAATCTTTGACAGCCCTAGTATTTATATATACAAAATAATTATATACAGCACACACAAATATATCATGTAAACACAGACTTTTATTTTGGATGCGATTAATCGCAATTCATTTTTGCACAGCCCTAATTTAAATATATATTGCATTTAAATAAGTCAAGTACCGCTTTTCAAGTACCGCTTCGTAAATATGTCTGTTTTCAAGGGTTTTCCAGGACTAAATAAAAAAAATAATAATTTAAGTACTTTAAGCACTTTGTACAAACCCTGTTAAAGACAAAACACTTTCTGGTTGGCTATATGTCATGTGTAGAAACGCACCTCGCCACATCGGGGGCCGTGGAGGGCCGCACGTTCTTCATGACTGCTTGGATCCAGTTTCGTCGTATTCCTGCGGTCATGGCAGAGAGCGTGTGCACCGCTTCTTGAGTCTGAAAAATTGAGCATATAAAGATTAGTAGATTCATTAATAATTCAAAACCTTTGAGAAGAATGAAATGAACCAAACGCGGTCAGGCGAACAACTGGACTATCCGTCTCTGCAGTGCTCGTACGCCAGAAGAGAGAGCCGAGTACAACTACTGAACACGTCTAACGTGATGAGCGCATGACGTGCTAAATAAAATTAAATGAAAGTAAAAAAGTCCATAAAATTAAATCAAATAGAATGTCCATAAAACAAAGTTAATAAAAAAGTTCATTAAATAAACCAAAAAGTCCAAAAAATTAAATAAAATAGAAAGTCCATAAAACAAAATTAATAAAAAAAGTTCATTAAATAAACCAAAAAGTCCAAAAAATTAAATAAAATAGAAAGTCCATAAAACAAAATTAATAAAAAAAGTTCATTAAATAAACCAAAAAGTCCATAAAATTAAATAAAATAGAAAGTCCATAAAACAAGTCCAGAAAGTCCAACACTTAACAAAATGTCCGTAAAAAAATAAATAAAAATTCAAACTATAAAATAAAATAGAAAGTCCATAAAACAAATTTAATAAAAAGAAAAAGTTCATTATATACTAGAAAGTCCATAAAGCAAGAAGTTAACAAGAATAAACAAGAATAAAATAAAAAGTCCAGAAAGTACAACATTTAACAAAATGTCCATAAAAAAATCCAAACTATAAAATAAAAGTCCATAAAATAAAATAGAAAGTCCATAAAACTAATTTAATAAAAAGAAAAAGTTCATTAAATAAACCAAATAGTCCATCAAATAAAATAAAATAGAAAGTCCATAAAACAAATTAATAAAAAGTACAGAAAGTCCAACATTTAACAAAATGTCCATAACAAAATTCAAACTATAAAATAAAATAGAAAGTCCAAAACAATTAAACAAAAGATTTCCATTACAGGAGAGTAGATATTAAAACTTCATGCTGATTTGTACTCTGCTTCCGCCAAGACTAACACAAACTAAGACGTAGGTTTCCAGTAAACTATGCTAGGTTAGTGGTGGCAATCTCATGTGGAAAAAATGTCCATTAAAGAAATCCAAAATATAAAATAAGTCCATAAAATAAATTATAAAGTCCATAAAACAAAATTAATAAAAAGAAAAAGTTCATTAAATAAACCAAAAAGGTCCATCAAATAAAATAAACAGTCCATAAAACAAAAAGATAATAAAATAAAAAGGTCCAGACGGTCCATAATTTAACAAAATGTCCATAAAATAAAAAAAATAAAATAAAAGAAATCCAAACTATAAAACAACAGTCAATTATAAACTCCATAAAACAAAGTTCATTAAATAAAATATAAAGGCCATAAAACAAAAAAGGTTCATAAAAATATAAAGCATGATGGTTGGACAGACGTACGTGAATCTGGAAGCCGTAGTTCCGCTGAGCTTGATACTCTGTAACATTATAGCATGTGCTGAGGTCAATCTCTCCATCCAGATCAGACGCCTGAGGACACACACACACACACACACACACATGCATTCAGTGAGAGAAGTGTCATCAGCAATCAAACGATTAACAAATTTATATATATATATATTAATGATTATCAAATGATTAATATATACATATATACACAGACACACACAACCGGTCAAAATTTTTAGATCAGTAAAATTTTTTATGTTTTTAAATGAAGTCTCTTCTGCTCACCAAGACTGCTTTATTTGATGGAAAAAAATGACAAACAGTAATATTGTGAAATATTATGACAATTTAAAATGACTGTTTTCTATTTGAATATATTTGAAAGCTGAATTTTCACCATCATTACTGTTGCTGATTACACATCAGTTTTCGGTGTCACATGATCCTTCATAAATCACTCTAATATGCTGATTTTATGCTCAAAAACATAAATTATTATTTACAATGTTGAAAACAGTCGTGTACCATTTTTCCCCAAAAAATCTTTTGAACTTTCTATTCATCAAAGAATCCTGAAATAAAAATGTAAAAAACTCTTTTCAACATGGATAATAATCATACATGTTTCTTGAGCATCATATTAGAATGATTTATGAAGGATCATGTGACACTGAAGACTGATGATAAATCCAGCTTTGATCACAGGAATAAATTACACTTTACTGTATATTCACATAGAAAACCGCTGATTTAAATTGTAATAATATTTCACAATATTACTGTATTTTTTGTATTTTTTTATCAAATAATTGCAGCCTAGGTGAGCAGAAGAGACTTCTTTTAAAAACATAAAAAATCTTACCGATCTAAAAATTTTGACCGGTAGCGTATATATTTTTATCTAAAGAGGATAACCCACGAATGTCAAACACACATTACCTCTTCTGCAATAGAGTCCTTGTAGTATCGCAGACTGTGATCGGTCAGCACAAACCAATACTTCTTCCACTAGAACAGAAAAGCATAAATGACAGATTAAATACATATAGAGCCTTGCACCCAGACAATCCTGCATCAGTCTGGCTTTTAAGACATGTGTCCTCCTTTAAAGAGCGTGTGGGAAACGTTCAAGGCTTTATCCTTTCAACTTCGACCTATTGAAGCAGTGCAATCAAAGTGTGGCCTTTACACCGCATCATGAGTCGGGCGTTTGAGCTGAATACCTGATCAAAACTGAGGCCCATCTTCAGTAAATACAGATGACGCATTTAACCCTCTGATGGTCTTCAAAAAAAGCAACAATTCTGGTCTTTGGGGTCTATCGGACCCCAGACAATATTATTTAATTTTGTAACAGAATAGTATATATTTTTTTAACAAATATAATTTTACTCTCTTTATAAATGTTTTTACTCAACATTTGTGTAGTTTTTGGAGGATTTATGATTTTTTATTTATTTATGTAAATAAATAAATAAATATTTATTTAAATAGGATTTTTCCAAAAAAAAAAACAGCATTTTGTGTTAAATGAACTTTATAAAAGACCCAGATTTCTAACTTTCATTCCTGGGGATATCATGGATAATTTTACAAAGTTGAATGGAAGATTTTTGCCTAATTTTTGGAAAAAACAGGTTAAAATTTGTAATAAGTCACTTTATCCACTAGAT
This sequence comes from Cyprinella venusta, assembly GCA_038021265.1. NCBI lineage: Eukaryota > Metazoa > Chordata > Actinopteri > Cypriniformes > Leuciscidae > Cyprinella > Cyprinella venusta. The sequence goes on from CM075877.1 coordinate 32,860,262, forward strand.
GGCTATAGAGCTCCTCTGGGCCTATAAATTATTTGAATTACGGAAAGATTTAGTTTCTAAGGTTGGATTCAGATCTAAATATTATAAAATCACAATTATAACAAAAATAAAATACTTTTTGTCAAAGTTCAGCATTTGTTTTTGTACTGAAAAAACAGTTTTTATAGTCTGTGTGTATTGCTGTATATTGTATTCCTCTATATGTGTGTGCATGTGTGTGATCATGATAATTTTGGATTGTGGATGTTTTTTGCATTGTTGGAAGTGTGCCACTTGATTTCTGTTATTTCTGTTTGTGTTCTGCGTTATTTCTGATTTTGATGACGAATTTTGTCTATTTTGAGTCCAATGATAAATAAATATTTATTTATTAATTTATAGATATTTAAAAGATATCATAAATCCTCAAAAAACTGCACAAATGTTGAGTAAAAACATTAATATACAGTAAAATAATATTTGTAAATAAAAAAAAAACTATTGTTCTGTTACAAAATTAAATGATATTTTTTTGGGGGTCCAATGGACCCCGAAGACCACGAGTGTGACTATTTTTGTCACGCCTACATAAAAACAGATAGAATTCTATTTTAATTTTTTTTTTTTTTTGTAGATCTAGACAGTGTTGAGAGCCGTAGGAAGTTTCATACCATTTGGAAAAAGAGAACATTTTTTTTAATTCAAGTAAAAGTCATTTGGGGTCCAGCAGACCCCGAAGACCATCAGAGGGTTAAAACCAAGAACGTGCTCTAATTAAATAATTCACACTGCAAAATTATAAAATGTTATAATATTTAGGTTTTAAATACATTTTTGAATATACCACCACGAGCTCACCTGGCCTTGTTCATCGAGCTTCACCATCCAGCCTTTCTTGAAGTTCAGCAGGTCTGGCTGTGATGAAGAGGGAAACGGTCATGAATACACACAGAGAAAGAGCAGTGTGTGTCAGATGTAGAGATCACACGGGCGTCCACGCATGAGGAGAAGAGCAAACCTTACCCATCACACACACACACACTAACCCTACCCATCAGACACTACACGATTTTAGGAGACAAAATCACATAATCTGACGCAGTGACTATTGTAATCCGAGTCATTAGTTGTGTATTCCGATATATTAGTCGTGTCAGTGTTTCCCCTACCATTGTTTTAGGGGGGCGGCCCCTAAAATTTACAGTAATTTACTGTATATTTTCGAGGAGTAAATAGAAAGCAGTGCAGTACACTTTAAATAAAAATCGCGATATAGACTAATACGAATCCTGCTTGCCTTGTTCCGTGTGAATGAATAGTGCAGCCGACGCGCAGTTTTATTTACCACACACACATACACTGAAGCAAGTGTGACGCTTGCGCTGTTTTTGTTTTTTTGCCTATATGAAGACAGAAATGATTGAACTTCCTCTCCAGGCTCTAGATCCGCTCTGAAAGTCACTTCGTGATCATTTAACCGCTTCATTTGAGAAACTATCACCATGACGATCATGACAAACCAAACACACAGAAACTCAAAAGGTCTTCACGGCAACCCGTCAAAATAAAAGTTCGGTTTAACTTGACAGAAATATATTCCTGTTGTACAGTAGAATTTAGATATGTCCAGATGTAATAATAGATTGACACTAATTCAAATAAATTAAGGAATAAGTTTCAATTTCAACAGTAAAGCTCATTGTGCAGCACGTTATTTGACAAAAAGTTTATGATAAAATATAAAATTTGTGTTTTATTGCTTCATTTTATTACCAGCAAAAACACAGAATTAGTGTGAATTATATATATATATTAAGTTAATAATACATGATTTCAATTAAGTCGTGTAATCTGACCGAGGGCATGAGTGGACCTTCAGTGAGAAGCAGGAGCTAGTCTTACGGTCATGACGGACTCGGTGGTCCTGCGGTCCAGGGACTTGGCTCTCCTCAGAGGAGGAAGGCTGGAGTGGTAGAAGTCCAAACCCAGCTCCGGGTCCGTCTTCTGCTCCTGAAGCACAGCAGAATCACACGGAGAGGTGTTAGACACAGGCAACATCACATCCCGTCAAGCAATTACCCACAAAACTACACACACTGACACTGAAAGTGTGTCGATGCTTATAAATCAGTCATTATTAGCGATGCACCGACATATATAATTTTTCGGGATATACAATAACTCTATTTGGAAAGCCAATAACCGATATTATTAACCGATAGGGATGGGCAACGATTAACCGCGATTAATCGCATCTAAAATAAAAGTTTGTGTTTACATGATGTATGTGTGTGTGGTGTGTATAATTATTTTGTATATATAAATACTAACACATGCATGTATATATTTAAGAAATGTGTTCTTAATATATCAAATATTTATATTTATACATAATATTAATTATGTATAAATATATATAAAGTATGTATGTACATGCAAATATTTCTTAAATATATACATGCATGTGTGTATTTATATATACAAAATAATTATACACACCACACACACGTATATTACGTAAACACAAACTTTTATTTTGGATGCATTTAATCATTGCCCATCCCTATTAACCGATATTAATTTTTGAGAGCCTGATTACAAAAATAAAAGTCCCCGTTTTAACAATGATGTTCTCATTATAATGTTATGTAGCCAATATGACAGACTTGCACTGAACTCTATTATCCTTTTATTTGATTAAAAATACAGTTAAATGGTGAAATATTATTGTAATGTAAATCATCTGTTCTCTATGTGAATATACAGTAAAGTGTAATTTATTCCTGTGATCAAAGCTGAATTTATCATCATTACTCCAGTCTTCAGTGTCACATGATCCTTCATAAATCACTCTAATATGAGGATTTGATGCTCGAGAAACATTTATGATTATTATCAGTGTTGAAAACCCTTCATATTTTTGTGGAAACTGTGATACATTTAATTTTTCAGGATTCTTTGATGAATAGAAAGTAAAAAAAAAAACAGCATTTATTTGAAATAGGATCTTTTGTAACATTATAAATGCTTTTACTGTCACTTTTGATCAAATTAATGTGTCCTTGATGGATAAAAGTATTATTATTAAATTGCTCTGACCCCAAACTTTTGTCTAAATGTGTTTAAAATAAATATATTTTCCAAAAGATGAGTCTTATTAAATTAGCATTTTATAGCTGAACTTAAAGTGAGGATTCAATTATGGCAAAGTTAATCTAAATGTGAAAATATCTGAAACAAGCATGCACAATAAAACGTTCAATATTTATCTAATGTCATCAGAAGCATCCCTGAAGATACCCCATTAGAAACTATTATTTGTTAGAGTGTAACAGCAGATGTTGAAAGCATAGGTTTATTCAAGAGTGTGTGGAAGTGTTTATCCATTCGCTGAAGGTGTTTTGACTCATATCTGAGCAGCTTATCTGGATATAAAAGCGTAATTATGTCCATATGCTCTAGAATAATATTTGACGGACCTCCACGAGCGAGGAGTTTCATAAACAGATCTTCAACTGCAGAAATACCCGTATCACATCAAACCCTGAACTGACCTTGAAAGCAGTGAAAACAATAACAAACTCTCTCACAGCGTCACTTCAGAATGTCCTCAAACAATAAAATCATCAGGTCATATTATATGTTTGATTATTAAACATTAAACCCTGAGTTTTTAGTGTTTTCAAGAGTGCACCAATTTCATATTCAATGAAATCTGAAATTAATTTTGAGCTCTTTTTTCTCTTTTTTCATATCCTGGGTTGAGGTTTTTTCATCGAGTTAACGTCACAGGATCTGATGTTTTCCTCACACCTACAGAACCTCGATGACTCATCAGTGCCTCATAATTATTCATGAGACTGCAGGTCCATGTCCTATGAGAAGACGCCTCGATTAATTATTCATGACAGCATGTGTTGATTTTCTGTGACAGACGATGGAAGTCAGATTCAGGAAGTGAGTGTTTGTTTTTGTTCTGTAAGAGTTTCTGCGTCACATACGTTCTCTTCCATAAACACTGAGTCTCTCACGATTCCAAAAGCACTGCTAATAAAAAATAAAAGCAAAATAAGCCTCAAAAGTGATGTAGACGAAATATTTCAAGGCACTCATGTAGTAGAATTAACAGCCTTTAATGAACTGGGATTAATCATTAAAACCAGATAAAAGGAGATCTATACGTGTGGGCAACACAGCCTTCTTCAGGACACATGATATCAGACGCTCAAACTAGTGGATCATCAAGGACAGCAGGAGGACATGTGGGTGCGGCGATACGATAACAACAATAACAGAGAGAAAACAAGAGACAAAGAGAAGAGAAAGGTAGGAAAAAGAGAAAAAAGAAAGAGAAAAAGAAAAAGAGAAAAAAAGAGAAAAAAGAGAAAAGGAAAAAGGAGAAAAAAGAAAAAGAGAAAAAAGAAAAAGAGAAAAAAGGAGAAAAGAGAAAAAAGAAAGAGAAAAGGAAAAAAGAAAAAGAGAAAAAAGAGAAAAGGAAAAAGGAGAAAAAAGAAAAAAGAGAAAAGGAAAAAAAAAGAGAAAAAAGAAAAAAAAGAAAAAAAGAGAAAAAAATAAAAGAGAAAAGAGGAAAAAAAGAAAAGGAAAAAAAGAGAAAAAATAGAAAAAAAAGAGAAAAAAGAAAAAAAGAGAAAAAATAGAAAAAAGAGAAAGGGGAAAAGGAGAAAATGGGAAAAAGAGAGAGAAAAGGAGAAAAGAAAAAAGGAAAAAATGAGAAAAAAGGAAAAGAGAGAAAAAAGGATAAAAAATAGAAAAAATAAAAAAGGATAAAAAAGAGAAAAAAGAGAAAAAATGAGAAAAGAGAAAAGGGGAGAAAAAAGAGAAAGGGAAAAAAGGAGAAAAAAAATGAGAAAAATGGAGGACAGAAAAAGAGAAAAAAATAGAAAAAAGGGAAAGAGAGAAAAAGAAAAAAAGGATAAAAAAGAAAAAATAGAAAGAGAAAAAAAGGTGAAAAAAGAAAAAAATAGAAAGAGAGAAAAAAAAATCATTTTTTTTTTTTCAAATCAGATTTCTAAAGTCCCCCTGTGGTGAAATCCAGCTTAAGTCTATGTGGTGTTTTTAATCTGCTTTAAGTTGATAAGTGGACAGCATTGCTGAGTATTTCCTCCTTAAAACTGCAGTGAACCAAAGACAGTCTCAAAAACACAAAATCGCTGGTGTTTCTGACGTCACAAACCACCAATCAGATCAACGTGTGTGAGTCAACCAGTGAGTGGAGGCGGGGTTCATTTGCATATTCATAGAACCGCACATACTAAATGAGGCAAGGGTGTCGAGTTACATTCAAGCTATTTTAAGGTATGATGAATTTTAATCAAGTTAAAACGTTTAAGTCATTTTGGTGATCAAAGATGAGTTTTAAGGGATGTAATGATTGACTACATCTCGGATTTTAAAAGTAGTGTTGAAATATCATCTCATTCTGGTGAGAGTGGGGTACAGTAAGTGTGTCATCATCACATACTGCAGCTGAGAGCGGGGATTGGCTCGTGCGAGTGCTTGATGAACCCGAGCATTACCTCCCGCGTGAAGCGTCTGGTCTCGCTGCGTCCCTGTCGGCCTCCAGCGCTCGCCTCCTCATCCATGCGCTCGGCGTTCTCCAGCTCCAGCGCCTCCAGCTTCTCGATCACATTCGCCCGCCCGCTCGCGCTGCAGAAACACCAGCAGATTTAACACACACCCTCGTCTGAACACGGTTAAAAGCGTCCTCCGTCCACACTAGCGTTAGCAGGCGTTCAGTGCAGATGAGAAACGCTAAACTGACCTTTACTGCGCAGACGTAACACCTCACAGAAGCTCAATAGAAGTTCAATAAATTAAGAAAGTGACAGGAAAAAAGTTATAGAAGTTTGATTTTATGAAAAAGTATATTAAATCTTTCATATTTTATTTTATTTATATTGTGAAATATTATTCCACTGTAAAACATCTATTATAGTATAGTGTCATTTACTCCAGTCTTCAGTGTCACATGATCCTTCAGAAATCACTCTAATATGAGGGTCTGATGATCAAGAAACATTTATGATTAATATCAGTGTCATATTTTTGTGGAAACCTTGATGCAGTTTATTTTTAATGAATATAAAGTTTTAAAAAGAACAGCATTTAATTGAAATATAATCTACTAAAATGATAAATGTCTTTTCTTTGACCCATTTAAAGCTCCTTGCTTTAATAATACAATTATTAATTTCCTTATTTAAATATGTTTTGGGCGTGATGTACGGTATATAAAATGATATATTCCTTAGGAAGGGGTTTAAAGCGTCTCCTGGTTTTTCAAACATTTCCCGAAACTACAGACATGAATTTAGTTCACAAAATGATGTCAGAAAATATTAAATTACTTTTTTGCCCTTATTTGGGATATGCACCACATTGTCAGCCCTCCTTAAAAGGAAACAAGAAAGCCAGTCAGAGAGGTATTTCTGTCACATGACTGCTCACAGTCCCATTGGCTGCTGGGTAAAAAAGTGGCAGAATTCCCATAAACCCAAATTAAAGCAGAGTAGAGAGCGTTTGGTTCTGTCTGTATGAATTCTTCGTCTCGTGGGGGAAAGCGAGCCGTCTTAATGAGACGTGCGTCAGCGGTGCTGTTTGAGGGTTGATGGGACAGAGAAACAGCAAAGAGGAAAGCAGGACTCGTTTAGTGGTCAACACAAGCGGATTTCAGTTTAATACAGGCTAAACGTGTCGTTTAACATGGAAAACACTCAGATCTTCCTTCTTTCAATGTCTTGTAATCTTGCTTTGGAAAAACTGTGATAATTAGAGGAAAAGCAAATATGGACGCCTTTTTCAATTCCTTACATACATAATGCTAAAGATTAAATTATCTCGACAGTATAATTTTATGACGGAGTTTTAAAAAGCCGTTGTACTGATAACTGTAACTAAAAATATTTTAATAACTTATGTTAAGTGGTTTAGTTGTTCATTTGTCCAATTAAAATTTGAATTTATTACATGTTTTTTTTATTACATAAAATACAGTCCTGTTATTGGTCATTTTTCAAATGGTACTTCTGCATTTAATATGCACGCTATATTTATTTTTAAGAAGTGTGTTTAAAAGCAAAAAATAACACTAAAATATTCCAATAAAATAAACTAAATATAAATTGTATATAATATATATTAGGGCCAGACCGATAAGGGATTTTGAAGGCCGATACCGATACGAATATTTTGGGGTTTTAAAAACCGATACGCCGATATATCGGCCGATATATTTTTATTTTTATTTTTTTTCAGAAACGCAACAAAACATTAACAGATTTCCCTAGCATTAGTTATTTATAGTTAATTATGAGTTTTAAACATACAAATAAAATGATTGCTGCTACAGCCACAAGGTTGAGGAGATTCCCCTCTCTATGTAAAGCGCTTTGAGTGCAGAGAAAAGCGCTATATAAATGTAATGAATTAATAACAGCATTATTATTATTATTGACAGTAATAATTACAAAAAATAATGATGACATTATTACTATCATCATCATTTACATTATCATTAACCCTTTCACACGTAAGTTTAAAATATTCTAACTGACCCCCCCCAGCGTGAGTTTTTTAAGACGACTGTTATTTAGAACTTGCCACTTTAATGTTTCCATGGTGACGCGTCATTGCTTGTCACGTGACACAGCACACCCAGAATACAGCGCGGAATGAATGATGATCTGCTTTTATGTCATTTTTCCTTTTTTATTAAAAATATTCAAAAATGTATTAGCTATATCATAAAACGCTGATATTCCGATTGTCAAATATGTGCAAGTGGATGGGTTTTGTGGTTTAGACATCTTTATAACGATCGCGTTAGTTGAGCTGTATGCGCAATGGGCGGCGCCACTTTAGTTTCTTTTTCAGTTCAGAGAATCGGATCTGTTGGATTTATAGCGTAAATTCCCCCACTTCTCACGAAATACATGAAAGTAAGTGGCTGGTAAACTTGGAGAAGAATAGGGTCAAATGTTAAGCTACTACACATGTGTATTTGATATGAATAAAACGTGTCGATTATTATTGCATCTTCCATAGACAGCTGTGTGTATTTTACAAACTCAAAATCATTTTTTGCTAGTATGTGTATATGTGTATTTAAATGTCTGAAACCTAAAATAAACATTATGTGGCTGAAAACACTCAATAGTTGTGATATATGACAGCACTGAGTGCGTCTGTCTCTGGCTCAGCGCCAGCCATACTAGCTTATTCCGCCTCACTCTCGGCTTATTTAACAGCAGCAAAACTGGACATGATAGTCAAAAATTTTGTCATGCTTAATTGAGTTAAGAGAACTGATGGGGATGTTCTTTTAATTGTTATTCAAGCAATGTATGTCTCGTGATGAACTTCCCATTCACTTCATGCGATGATCTCGCGGACTCTGACTCTGGCTGGATCAGCAGTTTGCAGGATGCGTGGCGCGTTATACACGTGTGTTGCCAGCGGGGACGGTGTAGAGTGCCCTCTGGTGGACAAACAATATAACTCCAACACTCATTACATGGTTGAATGGTGTTTCATCCGTTTTTTTTTTTAAATATTCGTTTATCGGCCGTTATAAACGCCGATACCGATAGTTTGGAAAAAGCCTAATATCGGCCGATAATATCGGTCGGCCGATATATCGGTCTGGCCCTAATATATATTGAGTAATTTACAATCAAATAATAATGATTTTATGGTTGATTTAATGATTTTTAAAAGAAGTCTCTTGTGCTGCATTTATTTAATTTTTTAAATAAAAATTAAAAAATAATTATTTATTGTTTAATAAATATTGCTTAAAAATAGTAATAATTGTTCAGTATTTTACGACAGTATAAAAACCCCCAAAGCAGCAATAATGTTTAGTGAAGGTGTTTACCGTCAACATTAATGATATAATGCTCTTGCATCTCAAAAGCACGCCGCTAAACACTTTTTGGTCTAATAAGGCGCATGTGGTTTTATCCCGCGGCTCCAGCATGACTTTAACTCTCCAAATGACTCGAAGCCCTTAAGTTACACTACTTTGTCCAGAAAGCTTATTTTTAAGGCTGTGCAAAAATTAATTGCGATTAATCGCATCCAAAATAAAAGTCTTTGTTTACATAATATATTTGTGTGTGCTGTATATAATTATTTTGTATATATAAATACCTATGCATGCATGTGTATATTTAAGAATTATTTGTGCTTAAATTATATATATATATATATATATATATATATATATATATACACATAATCTATATTATATAAATATTTTAGATATGAATAACACATTTTCTTAAATATATACATGCATGTGTGTGTATTTATATATACAAAATAATTATATACAGCACACACAAATATATTATGTAAACACAGACTTTTATTTTGGATGCGATTAATTGCAATTAATTTTTGCACAGTCCTACTTATTTTATTTCATTTTGATAATATTATTTCTATTTTCAAAGCAATTTTTAGCAAGATATTTTTTTTATTTACCTTTGAATTACTAGATTTAATCAATAAATAATCAAGTACAAATAGTAATAAATATATAAAGTAATAGTAATAAATAAATAGAAATAAATACTAGTATAAATATAAATAAATAGTAATTTAAGCACATTCCTCACATTCTTTCAACTTACATAAAATATCTTGCAAAGGGTCTCTTTGCCGAACTCTTGTTGAAAACCAAAATAATTAACATGATATTTTAATGACTCTAGATGGCCTTATAGCTGTATATGGAGCAAATGAGCTGCTCTGCTGGGTCCTAAACTCAGTATGCATTCAGATACACATGTAGACATTAGGAAAAAAATTGGTAAAGTTTTAGCATTTTTAGTTAGAATTTTTTAGGTTTTTCTATGTGTACTGAAGCATTCCATTCATTCCATTAATTCCAAATTGACCCGTGAGGGAAGGATGTGTTACTTTTTCAAATTTAAACCACAAAACTCCTCGGATAGATTCCCATTTTTTGTTTTGTGTGTGTGTTTGTGGTTCAAGTGCGAACAAAAGTCCTACGATCTTATGATTTTTTTTTTAACTCCGGGTCATAATGACCCGAGGTAAGAATGAGAACGGCCTGCGCTCACCTTCTCTCCGAGCTGAACACACACTCCTGTCTCTCCGGACTGCGGAGTCGACTGCGTTTCTCGGGCTTGCGGGGGGGCAGGGCTCGGTGTGAGCGTGCGAGGGCTTCGTTCGGGTGGCTCTCGGTGCTGGCGTCCGAGTCCAGCGAGCTCATGGACCCGCTGATGTGTGAGCCGTTGGAGAGCAGGCTGCTGCATGATGGGAAGGGGTCGCTGGGCGTCGGTGAAAGGCATCGTGGGACACCCCCCATCTCTGCGCTGAGCCGGCTGGAGGAGCTGCCCGTGGGAGACAGCGGGTCGAGGGACTGAGCCGAGTGGAAGAGCCCGATCCGATCCACCTCATCACCGTTCACGGAGCTCTGATCCGAGCAGCGGCTCATCATCGACCCTTCACCTATAGCGGAGAGACACTGAGTTCATGCTGCTATAGGCCGTATGCAGAGAAACAAGCGGCAGCCATCTTTAGAATATCGTCTTTGAACTTACGCTTTTACTCTATTTCTACAACACTATGCTATTTCTAGCATTTATTTCTAGCTTATCTCTACGCTATATCTAGCGTTTATGTATAAATAGCGTTATGTATAAATAGCGTTATGTATAAATAGGGTAATGTAGAAATTGCACAATGACGTAGAATTAGTGTAATGACGTAGAAATAGCGTAATGTAGACATAGCACAATGTAGAGATTCAGCAATAATGGAGAAATAGTGTAATGTAGAAATGGTATTAAGTAGATATAGCTTAATGACGTAGAAATAACGTAATGTAGAAATTGCGTAATGATGTAGAAATAATGTAAAGTAGAAATACTGTAATTACGCTATTTCTGTAATTACACTATTTTAAACATTACTATTTCTGTCATAACGCTATTTCTACATCATTACGCTATTTTTACATCAATACGCTATTCCATTACGCTATTTCTGTCATTACGCTATTTCTGTCATTACGCTATTTCTGTCATAACGCTATTTCTACGTCATTACGCTATTTCTACATCATTACGCTATTTCTACATCAATACGCTATTTCTACATCATTACGCTATTTCTGTAATTACGCTATTTCTACATCATTACGCTATTTCTGTAATTACGCTATTGCTACATCATTACGCTATTTCTACGTCATTACGCTATTTCTACATCAATACGCTATTTCTACATCATTACGCTATTTCTGTAATTACGCTATTGCTACATCATTACGCTATTTCTGTAATTACGCTATTGCTACATCATTACGCTATTTCTGTAATTACGCTATTTCTACGTCATTACGCTATTTCTACATCAATACGCTATTTCTACATCATTACGCTATTTCTGTAATTACGCTATTGCTACATCATTACGCTATTTCTGTAATTACGCTATTTCTACGTCATTACGCTATTTCTACATCAATACGCTATTTCTACATCATTACGCTATTTCTGTAATTACGCTATTGCTACATCATTACGCTATTTCTGTAATTACGCTATTTCTACGTCATTACGCTATTTCTACATCAATACGCTATTTCTACATCATTACGCTATTTCTGTAATTACGCTATTGCTACATCATTACGCTATTTCTGTAATTACGCTATTTCTACATCATTACGCTATTTCTGTAATTACGCTATTGCTACATCATTACGCTATTTCTGTAATTACGCTATTTCTACATCAATACGCTATTTCTGTAATTACGCTATTGCTACATCATTACGCTATTTCTACGTCATTACGCTATTTCTACATCAATACGCTATTTCTACATCATTACGCTATTTCTGTAATTACGCTATTGCTACATCATTACGCTATTTCTGTAATTACGCTATTTCTACGTCATTACGCTATTTCTACATCAATACGCTATTTCTACATCATTACGCTATTTCTGTAATTACGCTATTGCTACATCATTACGCTATTTCTGTAATTACGCTATTTCTACGTCATTACGCTATTTCTACATCAATACGCTATTTCTACATCATTACGCTATTTCTGTAATTACGCTATTGCTACATCATTACGCTATTTCTGTAATTACGCTATTTCTACGTCATTACGCTATTTCTACATCAATACGCTATTTCTACATCATTACGCTATTTCTGTAATTACGCTATTGCTACATCATTACGCTATTTCTGTAATTACGCTATTTCTACATCATTACGCTATTTCTGTAATTACGCTATTGCTACATCATTACGCTATTTCTGTAATTACGCTATTGCTACATCATTACGCTATTTCTGTAATTACGCTATTTCTACATCAATACGCTATTTCTACATCATTACGCTATTTCTGTAATTACGCTATTGCTACATCATTACGCTATTTCTGTAATTACGCTATTTCTACATCAATACGCTATTTCTACATCATTACGCTATTTCTAAGTCATTGCACATGCGCAGTCCTTTAAGTTTCAGTTTTCAGTCCAATCAAATGTTTACATGTTCTCTCGATCGGATTAGAAAAGAAATAAACCGAACCTTTCAATCGTATCGATTACGGTGTATAACGTGAAGGCTTGGTCTGATTGAGATATCGATCTGATTACTAATGTATTACTTGGCTCCATGTAAACTTAGCCAATGACTTCACGATGCTAGTGTGTGTGTGTGTGTGTGTGTGTGTGTGTGGATCCCCCGCACCTGCAGAGGGCAGCGGTGAGCCGAGAGCTGGTATTTCACCAGAGCTCCAGGTCTGGGAGCCGTCCGCTTCTCTGCTTTGCAGCTCCTCTTGCCAGATGATGGAACTGGAGTCGGGCGTCTTCTCCGCTTCTGGGATCCCTGAGCCGGTCACCGCCACCTTCGCTGGGCCTGGCTCCTGCAGTTACACCAGCAGTTATTCACACACCAGATATCACTGACACTGTTTTACTAGTGTGATCAGGACACTATAGTTCATTTCTGTAAGTGAGGAGAGCAAAATAAAGTAAACTGTGACATTTAACACCCAAATATTCTTCAAATTTATACAAATTTGGGAGCAAAAGTGATCTGAGACCTGAGTTCTGCTCATATTTATAAACTACAGCCAATAAACTGATAATGTGAGAAATGTTGAAGGGGTCTGAAACATATTATAATTAAAATGTTTGCTAAATGCAAATATAAATAATTATTATAATAATATTTTATGTTTTATTAAAACCTATAAAACAACCATTTGGAATATCAAACAATCAATTTTTACTCAATGATTAAATTAAACAAACTTGTGCAGAACTTTGTTAAAAATAAAAGAACTTGTTCAAATTTTATGATTACATTTTTTAAAAAAGATTTATTGTATGTTTTATGCATTTATTTGATTACCACTGTTTTTGAAAATTAAAAAAAACAAAAAGTCAAATTCAATCCAGAAAACTTATAACGGAAAACATGGAATTTAGGACAAAATAAAAATAGAATTTGGGAAAAATAAAACAGATGTCATGGGCACTGACATCACAGCAGGTCATAGCTGTAAATATTTTGTTTAATGAATTTTGATAACTAAAATTAAATTAAACTTAAATTAAATAAAAAAAAAACAACAACAGATTTTCTGATTTGTTTTTGAAATTTTAAATTATTGCCGAAAATGTAACAAATTTTCAAATGAGGTTTTGCTCAATTATACTGATTATACATCCTTTTCAATCACACAAAAAAAATGGAATCCAGAAAAATGAAAACGGAGAACATTTAGGACAAAAACAAAGAGATTTTGGGAAAACACACACAGATCCGGCAGGCGAACCCCGTACCTGTGAGGTCGCCGGCTCCACTTTGCGCTTCTTCTTCTGGTTCTGCTTGTTGGTTCTGGGATAAACCGCGAGCTGTTCAGTCCATCTGGTGAAAGACATTAGAGGTTACGATGGTGTCGGGTACCGAACTCGGTACTTTTAATGGCAAGTTTTGGCATCTGGGCGCGAGAGTACAGGTCCTTGCACACCGAGCCCAAAATTTACGCATGTGTTTTATCATATTCATCACTCGACCTCTGATGTGAAAAATCAAACCTGAGCCGAATTTTTTTATGCTGGATGAAAGTTTCGGACGCTGAGTCATTAGCATAGCAGCTAATTCAGCCCAATGTTAGCCCACTGAGGCCAAACGAAGGACGCCAGACGGACACACACCATACCTCGATCCAGAACACCATCTCACGTGAAGAAAGGGACATTTAGAGCTCACTTCATAATGCTGATGATCTGAAGCGTGATCGACACGACACATGAGGGCATGTTTACTTCGTAACGTGAGGAAGTTTTGGACTCTGTGTGCACTGACCTTAAGACTACCTAAATACAAATCCTGCATGCTCTGTGTGAATGACACACACAACACTGTTTTCAGCTTCACTATGTCTCTGAGGTTGATCAGCTCACCCGTTGATGATCTCCCGGTTGTCTCCTCTGATGTAGAACTCCTGCTCGGGCGTGATGATGACCAGCGCGTTCTTCTGGCCCGTCCGGGGCTCGGCGTCCATCACCTCACTGCACAGGTTCATGTTGACCGTGCCTTGCGGGAGCGTGCTGGGCTGTGCGCAACAACAGGGCACAGGTCAGAGGTCACACACACACTCATTCTGTAAGGTTTTTGATGAAAACAGTCCAGGATTTTCTCCATACAATGGACTTCAATGGGGTCCAAACGGCTCAAGGTCCAAAAGACAGTTTCAGTGCAAACTACAAACTGTTCAAAGGGCTTTAAACGACTCCAGACGATGAATAAGGGTCTTATCAAGCGAAACGATCGCTCATTTAATAAATAAATAACAAAGTTTAAGTTTTATAAGCTCAAATGTTCGCCTTGCTCTGTTCTGTGATGCGCGTTCGTGACTCTCCTGTTCATCAAAATGAACGAATCTTTTTCTGAGTCAATTCATTCATTTCGTTCTTTGAATCAACCAAATGACACAAAAAAAGATTTGTTCATTTTGATAAACGAGTTCGAACAGGAGAGTCGAGCAAGGCGAGCATTTGAGCTTATAAAACTTAAACTTTGTTATTTATTTATTAAATGAGCGATCGTTTCGCTTGATAAGACCCTTATTCATCGTCTGGAGTCGTTTAAAGCCCTTTGAACAGTTTGTAGTTTGCACTGAAACTGTCTTTTGGACCTTGAACCGTTTGGACCCCATTGAAGTCCATTATATGGAGAAAATCCTGGAATGTTTTCATCAAAAACCTTAATTTCTTTTCGACTGAAGAAAGAAAGACATGGACATCTTGGATGACATGGGGGCGAGTAAATTATCAGCTAAAGTGTTTTTAAAAGTGAACTACTCCTTTAATCTCCACTGTGGAAACATGCCTTTATTTACGGCTTCAGACGCGGGTCGAGTCCGTCACTCATCGAGGACGCTTTAAACCGAGCCAAAGTGACGGTCAACGCAGATTCTGTTTCAGATAAATAACTCTAGGACATTTTAATTCTCAGGATTGAACAGTTTCCACAAAAATATGAGCACTAAGTGTGCGTTTGAGCATCAGATCCTCATATTAGAGTGATTTCTGAAGGATCATGTGACACTGAAGACAAATTCAGCTTTGATAACAGGAATAAATTACACTTTACTGTACATTAAACAGCTATTTTACATTTTAATATTTCATAATATCACTGTTTTTGTATTGTTAATTAAATAAATGCAGCTTTGGTGAGCAGAAGAGACTTTTAAAATCACAAAACATCGTAATAATCCCACACTTTTGAATGGCAGTGGATATATTATGATGCTATAATATAATACAAATATTTGTGATTATCAGTTATTAGAAAAGATATGTGAGATATGTAACGGATAGACGAGTCGATCCACAGCGCTCGCTCCAGAGAAGGCAAGACTGAACACACTTCAGACACGAGTCAGTCAAAATTACAGTATTTTGAGAGCATTTCCCCCTGGGTACGTCAACGCCGCCAACATTTCCTCAAAGCAACCGTCCGACTCAAACATACGCGTATATACAGTATCACAAAACACTTAAATTGTACTAATATTTCACTGTATTTTTTTAATCATAAACGCAGCATAAATAACTGAATTAATCATAAATACTTTGTGAGCGTGACTTCTGTAAAAAAAACTTCTGAATGCTAGTGTAATTATGAGATTTTGCTTTTTAAAGTCACCTTTTGTGATTTTATCTGTTTACGTGAAATGCTGGTGTCACTTGATTTTATAAAGAGTGTGTACATTAACAATGCAGTCTCTCGGGTCATATAAACGGTGTGTGTAAAAATGATTCCCTTATATAAACTTGAAATATGTGGTCCTTTCTTGCCATTTTTGGAGCCGGTGGAACAGGTTTGGGTGAACAGAAACTATTTCTCTGAAACGCAGATTTAGAGATTCACACTCGACCATCTTTATCAGACGGACTCGAGATGTAAAACAGGTGCCGTCTTCTCCTGGCTCCTTTTATGGCCATTTTAAGTGATCTAGTTTTATTAAAAGCTGCCAGTAAACTCCAGGGAATGCCAAATATGGAAATTACAGTGTGTCACAGTTATAAACTGCAGCAGGGAGGAAGAGAAGAAAAACTCTGCTGTTGTGTCTTCCGTTCATATTACCCAAAGAACCACCAAAAACACAAAACCGGACGTTTTTATCCCTTTGTTCCGCCACAAATCATGATGAAAAACAGAGATTTATCAGATTACCAATTATTTACATTACTTTATCCAGAAGGGCATTTAAAGACTAACCCGAAACCGTCATTAAAATTGAAATGTATTAATATTATTATTATTAAGTGTGCCGAAGTTCGACAGCTACTTGACATTTTAATCCTCTTTTCCCGCCACAAATCCTGATGAAAAACCTAGATGTATCAGATTACTCATTTTTTATATTATTTTATCCAGAAGGGCATTGAAGAAGTAACCCGAAGCTGTCCTGCACAACAATAATCTGAGCGGTGTGTGCCAAGGTCTTTGGACTCGAGGGTGGGAGTCTTCGAGGCGTCTTTAGATAAGAGAGGAACATATGAGGCAATGCATGGAGGGAAAAAAGAAAAACAGGAAGAGCAAATAGCCAGAGGCAGGACTGTCATCGGGGGGGAATGTGGTCCCAGGGCCAGTGATGAAGGGGCCCGTCGAGGTCCTCACACACTCAAATATCGGCCCTGTGAGCTGTGCTGTCGTTAATGGACACGCTTATCATGACTTTTAATACGCGCAATTAAACGAAAACATATTTAGGTAAAAAATAAAATCTAAAAATAATAGATTTTTTTTAAAATAATAACCATTTATAATAATTTTTCACAGTATAAATTGAGTCATTATAGCGCTGTCGTTAATGGACACGCTTATCATGACTTTTAATACGTGTAATTAAAACAAAAACATATTTAAGTAAAAAATTAAATTCAAAAATATCTTTTTTTTTCAAAATAATAACCATTTATAATAATTTTTCCTAGTATAAATTATACCACTATCGTTAATGCATACATTTATCATGCCTTTTAATACGTGCAATTAAACAAAAACATATTTCAAGTAAAAAATAAAATTAAAAAAGAATATTTTTTTTCAAAATAATAACCATTTATAATAATTTCTCACGGTATAAATGGAGTCATTATAGCGCTGTCGTTAATGCATCCACTTATCGTGCCTTTTAATACGTGCAATTAAACAAAAACGTATTTAAGTAAAAAGTAAATTCAAAATAATATAATTTTTTTTTCAAAAATAACCATTTATAATAATTTTTCACAGTATAAATTGAGTCATTATACCACTGTTAATGCATACGCTTATCATGCCTTTAAATACGTGTTATTTAACAAAAACATATTTAAATAAAAAATAAAATTCAAAAATAATATAATTTTTTTTTCCAAAATAATATCCATTTATAATAATTTTTCACAGTATAAATTGGATCATTATAGCGCTGTCGTTAATGCATCTGCTTATCATGCCTTTTAATATGTGTAATGAAAAAATGTATATATATAATGTAAAAAATTAAATTGAAAAATAAAATACAAATTTTCAAAAAAAAAAATGTAACCATTTATAATAATTTTTCACAGTATAATTTGGGTCATTATACCGCTGTCGTTAATGCATCCGCTTATCATGCCTTTTAATACGTGCAATTAAACAAATACATATTTAAGTAAAAAATTTAATTAAAAAAAATAAACATTTTTATTTTTTCAAAATAATAACCATTTATAATATTTTTTTACAGTATAAATTGGATTATTATACCAGAAACTATTCAAATGTATTTAATTTTCAGGATGTGGCCATTGCCACTTTTTATCATAAAATTACAAGTATCTATTACTTTACATTCTCATCTACTTTACTTCCCGAGACTTGAAATCTAGTCCACGAGTCATACAGACCTCTTTTATGGTCGGCATCTAGTCATTTTGGAGCTTAACCCATTAACTTTTATCATTATTATAAAAATACAACAAAAGAACGGCACCATAACAGCCCATGATGCAAAGCTCAACAGTTTCCAGTCGGTGATAAAGGAGGATTAAAAACAGCCAGGCAAGCTTTTTTAAGATTGACAATAAATAGCAAAGCGATGGCATTTTCTCGTGTTACGGTAAACATGTGCCCAGACGTGCCGTGCCCGCTGTAAAACACACCTGTGTACATCTCCCATCTCAGGAATACCTGAGGGCTATAAACACCTGGCGATCCCTGCCGTGGCCTACAGCGAACCCTGTTCAGGAGATACCACCTCAAAACCAGTCACAGGAGATGTATACGTCATCTGAAAACTGAACAAATCAGCTTTCCATTGATGTGTGGCCTGTTAAGATAGGACAATATTTGGCTGATACACAACTATTTGAAAATCTGGAAAATCAGCTTTAAAGTTGTGCATTTATGCTCACGATTGTGCAGCATTCACTCACATAAATAAATGTTTTGTATATTTACAGTGGGAATATCTTCAAGGAACATAATCTTTACCTAATATCCAAGATAAATGGATAATTTTGACCCATGCAATGTACTGTGGGCTATTGCCCGTGCAACATGTGACTGGTTTTGTGGTCCAGGGTCACGTATACGAAGAGCAGGGTCACGGATTTTCTCTTGGCTTTGTAAACCCAGTGTCCGGTTGTGGACGTAGGTGTAGAGGAACGTGAATCTCAGAGCATATTTCACATTTCATGAGGTTTTAGAGGACAGCGTTCTCAGAGTTTAGCAGTGGTTTCTCCTAATAAGGGCATACTGGGATCCCGACGCTCAGAGCATCTCAGTCGGACAATTAAAATAGTTCTCCTCAAGAGCGTAGCTGAACGCACATCATGTTTATGAGAGTCAGCAGTGGAGCTCGATGAATGGCTGCTCACCGGCAGACTCCAGTTCTGGGATCAGAAAACGACCACGGCCGTACTGGGACATGATGACATCAGAGTCTGCCGTTTATATGGAGTGAAAATCAACTTGTGACTAAATATAGCACACTTTAAAAACTAGCCGGAAAAGAATCAGGTCGTCAGGTCAAACAACATCTCTATTAAATTATGTAACGTTTTTTTGGCATTATTCGTATGACTTTTAAAGTCAAATTAGCAGTGAGAAACACACATTAAGTTTTAGACGAGACCAATGAACATGTTACACCGGTTGTTATTGTACGCATCAACAGTTCAGAGATGAAATGCATTAAAAGGTTAGAAAATTGCTGAAACTTTATTATTATTTAATTTTTCTCTTTGTATTATTATTGTGTAAATTGCCTTTTTAAATATTTTTAATTACATATTTTCTATCTTATTATTAATAATTATATATTAATTATATTATTATTAATTATATATTAATTATTATTATTATTTCTATATTTTTATTAGTAATTATATATTAATATTTTCTATTTTTAAATATTAATGAAGTGCACAGATAAATCATTTATAATGAACACTACAATATTAAATTAAAAAATCTGAATTTAAAATTTGATTTCATGGCGTCTTTTTCACTTTTTATTATTATTATGTTATTACACTGACTGTTGTCCGCATCAACAGTTCAGAAATGAAATGCATTAAAAGGTTAGAAAATTGCTGAAACTTTATTATTATTTAATTTTTCTCTTTGTATTTTTATTGTGTAAATTGCCTTTTTAAATATTTTTAATTATATATTTTCTATCTTATTATTAATAATTATATATTAATTATTATTATTATCATTAATTATATATTAATTATTATTATTATTATTATTAATTATATATTAATTATTATTTCTATATTTTTATTAGTAATTATATATTGATATTTTCTATTTTTAAGTATTAATGAAGTGCACAGATAAACCATTTATAATGAACACTACAATATTAAATTAAAAAATCTGAATTTAAAATTTGATTTCATGGTTTTTTGATTTCATGATTTTATCGGTGCATCTCTTATACAGATTCTAAGCTTCCCAGGAGAAGAGAAAGTCAAATAAGACTTTCATAAAACCCCATTTAGCGTTTTATAACCTAAATTATAAGAATTACACAGCCTTTACGACAGATTTCAATACTATAACATGAAAAAGAGTTTCTGCAATCCTCAAAAACATTGAGCGCATGATTTCTGTGGCACAAATAAAACATTGTGGCTTAAATTCTTGAGCTAATTTAACAGAATCTCCTGAAACTAGATGAAAAGACTATAAAGACAAGAAGGCTGACAGCATTCTCAGAGCTACACAATGGCAGGAAACTCTGTATTGCCCTGAACTAGCTTTTATTGTCTTCACTACTCACTGGAAATAAAAACAAAGTCCTCCCTCATCTCACACAACTCTGTGTTAGGTCCATTTGAAGAGAAAGACACACGCCTGCACACACACACACATATTCAAACGCACACACACCTACACTCTCAGAAAAAAAGGTACAAAAGCTGTCACTGAGGCTGTACCTTTCCAAAAGATAAACTTTTGTCCATTTTAGGCGCTAATATGTACATTTAAGGTTTTGATATGTACATTTCAGGTGCTAATATGTATATTTTAGGTGTTAATATGTATATTTAGGTGTTAATATGTATACTTTAGGTGCTGATATGTAAATTTTAGGAGTTAATATGTATATTTAGGTGTTAATATGTATACTTTAGGTGCTGATATGTAAATTTTAGGAGTTAATATGTATATTTAGGTGTTAATATGTATACTTTAGGTGCTGATATGTAAATTTTAGGAGTTAATATGTATAATTTAGGTACTAATATGTACATTTAATGTTAAAATGTACATTTCAGGTGCTAATATGGACATTTCAGGTGCAAATATGTATATTTTAGGTGTTAATATGTATATTTAAGGTGTTAATATGTATATTTTAGGTGTTAATATGTATATTTAGGTGTTAATATGTATACTTTAGGTGCTGATATGTAAATTTTAGGTGTTAATATGTATAATTTAGGTACTAATATGTACATTTAATGTTAAAATGTACATTTCAGGTGCTAATATGTATATTTTAGGTGCTAATATGTACATTTTAGGTCCTAATATGTACCACTAAGGTACCAATATGCAGCCTTTGGGTATAAAAGTGTACTTTTTGAAAAGGTACAGCCCCAGTGACAGCTTTTGTACCTTTTTTCTGAGAGTGTATAGACTAACAAGTGATGTGCGCCGTCAGCACTTTCACAGGTTCACGTTTTTTGAAGTTGACGCAGAGATGATCACGTTTTTCACAATGTTTCGACGCTCGCACCTTGGAACCGGTTTCACACTTTGCGTTCTCGAACTCCAAACTCTGTCGTTGTGTGAACGAGCGGCGAGAACACATTAAAAACGTTCTGTTTTCTGTCACAAACACTGAGTTATTCACTAATGATCTGTGCAACAGAAGTGAATCCATCTAAACTAGCTTTATCTGGACATTAGCTTTAGTCTGTTCCTGTAATCTCCTGTTCTGCTGTGAAACTCTGTGTTGTTAAAGCGCTGTATAAAGGAAGGAGACTGGACAATGATGCGACTCCAGTCAGGGAAATCTGCGTTTGCCACGTGTTGCTCAGCAGAATGATAAATTGCACCGCTGTGATGGGCATTCCTGCAGTAAGCATAAGCAAGCTAGCGTGAGCGATGGGGTCAAGGGTCGCGGCGGCTCTCGTTCTCCAGCGCCGAGCCTGTGTGTGGGCTTCAGTGTTTACATGCAAACGCTGTAATCGCCGGGCCGATCAGCCAGCTCGTTTGGTCACCCGTGTCACATTCAAACCGGCCGAGTCGGGCTCGTTTTTTTTAATGCTTTGTAACGATTAATTGCATTCAAAATAAAAGTTTGTTTACATCATATATATGTGTACTGTGTATAATTATTTTACACATGTATGTATATATATTTAAGAAAAAATGTGTTAATTTATTTTATATATAAATATTATACATATATGTATGTATAATACACACTACAGGTCAAAAGTTTTAGATCAGTCAAATTTTTTATGTTTTTAAATGAAGTCTCTTCTGCTCACCAAGGCTGCTTTATTTGATGAAAAAAAAGTAATATTGTGAAATATTATGACAATTTAAAATGACTGTTTTCTGTTTTAATATATTTTAAAATGTAATTTTGAAAGCTGAATTTTCACCATCATTACTGTCGCTGATTACACATCAGTTTTCGGTGTCACGTGATCCTTCAGAAATCACTCTAATATGCTGATTTGAAGCTCAAAAAACATAAATTATTATTTTCAATGTTGAAAACAGTCGTGTACCATTATTTTCCCCCAAAATTCTACGATGAATAGAAAGTTCAAAAGAACAGCATTTATTTAAACTATAATCTTTTCTAACATTATAAATGTCTTTACTGTAACTTTTGATCAATTTAACTCATCCTTGATGAATAAAAGTATTTTCTAATTTCTTCCCTCCAAAAAATAAAAAATAAATTCTTCCTGACCCCAAACTTTTGAATGGTAGTGATTAATGTTACAAAAGCTTTCCATTTCAGATCAATTCTGTTCTTTTCAACTTTCTATTCATCAAAGAATCCTGAAATAAAAATGTAAAAAACTCTTTTCAACATGGATAATAATCATAAATGATTCTTGAGCATCATATTAGAATGATTTCTGAATGATCATGTGACTCTGAAGACTGGAGTAATGATGATAAATTCAGCTTTGATCACAGGAATAAATTACACTTTACTGTATATTCACATAGAAAACCGCTGTTTTAAATTGTAATAATATTTCACAATATTACTGTATTTTTTTTTATCAAATAATTGCAGCCTAGGTGAGCAGAAGAGACTTCTTTTAAAAACATAAAATCCCATACCGATCTAAAACTTTTGACCGGTAGCGTATATATGTATTATACATATATATAATACAGTATATACATTAGGGGTGGGTGATATTTCATAAATATCACAATATTTCAAGAATATTTGTGATAATGGTATTTATGATGATATAGAATATAGCTTGATTTCAATCTTTCAAAAAAGTAGCAAAAATGTATCCACAATAATAAAGACACAAATAAAGGGACAATTCTACAGAAACTGAATAAGGTAATCACATGTAAAATAACACTGATCGTCTTTTAGAGTCCTGACTGAATTAAATTCATAGGCTATAAATTATGGTTTTTCTTACAATTCAAGCGATCTTTAAATGACAGACACATACGGCTGCTGTTATCACACTTTATAACGTTTTAGGCTTATTTAAGACTGTGTTGATGAGTATATTAACAAAGACTGGAATTTTGACACAATTTTGCGTGTTTTTTTCCCGTTAAAGCGATATTAATCGCGATTAATCCAGAGTTTAGTCAGTCATATTTAAGACTTTTTAAGACCTTTTAATGACCATTATGATTTATATTTATGCCCTAGACAAATTACAAAAAATAACTTCCTTTCAAAAGTCTTTTTATGACTTTCATTAAAAGTAGTAAGATTCATTATTTAAAGGTTCGATTTTCTTAAGAGTAACAAACTGATAATTATCACGATAAATGTCGAATCTTTATTTCTTTCAAGTTTAAAGTCAGATTTTTGCTCCAAACTGAAAGTTGTAGAAACCAGAGCATTAATTGTGGTTTTAAACTACTCTTTATTGTCAGAACATATCATGACAAACACAAGAAGACATATTTCACAAATATGAAGCAGAACATTCAAACATTTGCCATCAAACATTTCCTTAACAAAATTAATATCTTTATTGGAAAATTAATTAATTAGTTTCTGCATGTGCTAATGTGGGATTATTGTTTCAAGATATTGAATCAGGTTTGTGTAGCCTGAGTTTGATGGCACGTATCTTAATGAAATGTATGGAAAAAAAATAAACACATTAAATACTGTAATTATATTCCATTAGCCTAGTACTTTAATACATTGTCTACATTATTAATATGATTCAATTCAGATATATACCACATTTCATGGTGCAGTTAATATACTAAATGTAATTTATGACCTGGTGAGGAAAATCCAGACGTTTTTATGACTTAAAATTCTTATTATTAAATTTAAGACGTTTTATGACTTTTTACGCAGAAACCCTGTAATCGTTGCCCAGCACTATTTTTTTAATTGGAGAGAATTCACAGAGGTTGGTGTTTGTTTCGGTTTATTTGAAGAACATGAATTTATTCTTTCACCTTAACAATTGGATTGACAGATCGCACATGTGTGACCAAAAGTTATAAAGAGTGGACACTTACCGACTCGTCCAGAGCGAAGCGCAGGCAGCCGTGTTCATACAGGACGAAGAAGCGCCGCTGCCATTTCTGCGACCAAAGAAAAGATCATTAAATGTCATTCATATTCACTCAAATATACAATGTCAATTGAGTCAGACAAAAGAAATGAAATTTTCCATTCAAGAAACGCTTAAAAGATGGCTGGATAACAATGAAAGCTGTGAACATTAGGTAAGAACTAAGCATAGGCACTTTCAGATAGGTAGAGCATTTTGGGTTGTCTATGCACAGGCATTTTAAAATACGCACTTTAAATAATTGCTACTTTAGGCACTTTTATTTATTTATAGATCTTTATGTCTGTTAGTTGTTATGTATGTTTTTTGGTTATTGTTCTATGTCTGGGACTACGGATGGAAATTAGCGTTGTGCTAAATCCGGCGTATTTACGTCAACTTAAATCGCACACTCTATACGCACTGTCCCACCCAAATAAAAATCAAATCAAATGAAATTACTGACATATGCCAAGTAATGAATCAAATGACCGATTTAAAGACATTATGACGATGTGGATAAACAACACCAAGTGTCTGTAAAAATCAGTACGTCGTTTGTTCATTAAACATAAGCCTATCACCATCATACAATAGACACAAATCAATATTGAGTCATTTTGTCGGAGGTGGACTTATTTTAAAGGATAATTACAACTTTTTATCTCACAACTGCGAGTTTACGTCTCGCCAATTCTGATATAACACGCTATTGCAACTTTAAATCATGTTGGACTTTATATAACACAATTCTGAGAAAATTGTATGTAATTATGATTATTATTAACAGCCCATTTCAAATGTTTACGTGTTTTTTTTTCTCTTTTTTGTTTGCATATTTCAGTAATAAGAGTGTTCATTTTTAAAATGCATACAAATTACACTGAACTGTGAAGCACATAAACATTTGAAATGGGCCGTTACTATAATAATATTTACATTTTGTATTTTTTTTATTATTGTATTTTTTTTTTTATTTTGTCTTTTACTATGTTAGCGCTTTGGGTGTGAGAAAAACGCATTATAAATAAAATGTATTATTATTATTATTAGTGAAGAGTGTATGTCAAGATACAGACACAAACAGACGACAACTTTCCCCACACGTAAGGTCACGTCTCTTACCCGGGATCTCTGCATGGGATTGTCGAAGTCCGTTCCCTCGGGAGCCAAACACAGCCATCCGCCGTAGATCGGCTTGGCCTGCAACAACATCAGAACATAATCACACATCTTCAATCAATAACCGTGCATACTGGAGTCATTTGTGGAGGAACATTTTGTGCTCACTTGCATTTAACTAAAATACTCAATCAGATAATCATAAGAGTAAAGGGTCTACTCTTATTTCTGTAAACTCACAATAACAACAAAACGTGTAAAATAACGGCGCTTTCTGTCCATCTTGAACTGGAGCGCATCATAAACGAACCCAAACTCAGCGTAAACTCGCTTCACACACATGAGAAATGTGTCTATAGAAAGCTTGACGTTTTTCCATTTGAACGGACAGATTCCAGTGGGAAATTAATATTCTCTGATTATGTAATCCGTATGAAACGGAGATGACGATTCAGTATCGAAAACACAGAAAACATTACCAAAAAATTGCTCCAATGTTTTTTTCACAACACATTTCACATATTTTATATAGGCAATTAAAGGTGCATTATTATGATTTATGGCTTATTAATTGGTCGACTAGAAAAAGCTCAAGTCATAGTAAAAAATTGTATCATTTTTCAGGAAAAATTGAGTTTTCAAACCAATCCGTAGGTGTAATAAAAGCCCTTTCAGAAGCCGAGCCACATGCGCGAGCGGAGCAGGACTGGGCACGCTTCGCTTATAAAGCTTCCCTATAGAGCAGATGTTTTGCCTCAAAGGTAATAATGCGTCTCACCTGCGATCAAAAATGTGAGCTCATCTTATTCAACGATTCACATGATTTATGATCATGTCTTCTCACTGAATATGCCAAGACCTGAATATTCTTTACTCTCGCATCCAAGGACTTCGTAATGTTAAAGTGCCCCTATAGACCGCACTGGTCCAGAAGCACTTCCTGTTTTAGTTTTTTAACACTACATAAAAGCTGGGATAAAACACAACCAACAGAACATTTAAAACTGAATCAAAAAGTTAAACAAACATCTTTAAGATGTTTTCTTCACATGTGAAATAAAGAAAACAGTTACAAACTGAAACAGGAAGTGTTTCTGGACCAGAAAATGGTCTATAATGGTTTGTAATGTTATTTAGAGTCTCCTACAATAAGGATTACATGCATCCAAGGTCAAAAAACACTTTAATTTCCTCCTAATCTCCACTGCACATCACCTTATTACTCTCAGTGTCTGAAACGCTTCCATCCAAGACTCAGTCTCTCTAAGCCCCGCCTCTCTGAGAGCCGCTCTGCTCTGATTGGTCAGAACGCTCATTATCATATCTGAATCTCAGCTCTTACGAACAGTGACGATGGCGTGGGTCTCAGAAAACAGCGTCTCCTCGACACGAACAACACGAGCCCAACTCTCCCAGTCTCAGATACACTACAGCGTTTGAGGGCGGAGCTAAGAGACACTGCTCAGCCAATCAGGAACAACACGAGCCGAACTCTCCCAGTCTCAGATACACTACAGTGTTTGAGGGCGGAGCTAAGAGACACTGCTCAGCCAATCAGGAACAACACGAGCCGAACTCTCCCAGTCTCAGATACACTACAGTGTTTGAGGGCGGAGCTAAGAGATGATGCTCAGCCAATCACAAACAACACGAGCCGAACTCTCCCAGTATCGTTTTTTTTCTTTCTTTTTTTCTGTTAAACCCCCAAAAAAACAAACAAACAACAGAGGACACCTAGGGACCAAATTTAGCCCTTTTCCTCTTCGGACGAGATGAGGGATTGGAAGCAAAACAAAACACAGCTGTGACCCGGTATCAGTGTGTGTGTGTGTGAGAGTCGAGACACACCCGAGTGTTTTCCTCCACACATTGAAGGGCCACTTCCGCTCTCCAGCTTCATGGATCACGTTTAACTCCCAATTTCCTCCCAGGTTCGTCCCAGCGGCCCACTTTACCCCCGCCTCCCCATCATCAGCGCTGGACACACTCGCCCTGAACTTTCACCCCCCCGTCTAAACTTATCCAACACCCACGGGCCGAACCACAGCCTCAGAAGTGGGCTCGACCTCTGGGAAACTCTGATCCATTTTCCCAACACACACTTCCTTTCACAAGCGCCTCTGCATGGGAATGGGAATCACACCGGGACGCTGCGATGAGGCAACTTTCCATTTTTAACATGCGGGCTGGACACCGAAGTAAAGAAAAACAAGTGTAAAAGCAAGACGAAATGTAGCCAGACGGATTTATACTATCGCGTTTCCATTTCTGGAGACGTTTTTCTTTTTTATGTAATATTCCCACCCAAAACATCAAAGAATCCTGAACAAAATTATTGTAAATAACCGTTTTCAACACTGATAATAAATCATAAGTGTGTGTTGAGCATCAGATCCTCATATTAGAGTGAAGGATCACGTGACACTGAAGACAAATTCAGCTTTGATCACAGGAATAAATTACACTTTACTGTACATTAAACAGCTATTTTACTAGGGCTGTGAAACGATTAATCACGTCCGAAATAAAAGTATGTGTTTACATAATATATGTGTGTGTAGTTTGCATAATTATTTTGTATATATAAATACACACACATGCATGTATATATTTAAGAAATATTTCCATGTATATACTTTATATATATTTCTACAATATTAATACTATACATAAATATAAATATTTGATATATTAATAACACATTTTTTCTTAAATATATACATGCATATGTGTGTATTTATATATACAAAATCATTATACACACACTACACACACATATATTATGTAAACACAATCTTTTATTTTGGATGCGATTAATCGTTTCACAGCCCTATATTTTACATTTTAATATTTCATAATATCACTGTTTTTGTATTGTTAATTAAATAAATGCAGCTTTGGTGAGCAGAAGAGACTTTTAAAGTCACAAAACATTGTCATAATCCCACACTTTTGAACGGCAGTGGATATATTATCATGCTATAATATAATGCAAATATTTGTGATTATCAGTTATTAGAAAAGATATGTGAGATATGTAACGGATAGATGAGTCGATCCACAGCGCTCGCTTCAGAGAAGGCAAGATTGAACACACTTCAGACACGAGTCAGTCAAAATTACAGTATTTTGAGAGCATTTCCCCCTGGGTACGTCAACGCCGCCAACATTTCCTCAAAGCAACCGTCCCACTCAAACATACGCGTATACATATACAAATTAAACTTCCTCTGCGAGAGATAGAGAGGAACAGGTTAGGAAACTAACTTGTGATTTTTTTGCATGTACATTATTCACAATGGTCAACCTTTTGGCTGATTAAAGGGTTAGTTCACCCAAAAATAAAATCTCTGTCAGTGTTTCCTCACCCTCATGTTGTTCAACCCCGTAAGACCTTCGTTCATCTTCAGAACACAAATTAAGATATTTAAGATATTAAGATCGCTCCTGCATACTAGTCCATAGGCTTCTTGAGGGAATGACTCTTGCTGGCCTCGAAAAGTCATTAAAGACATCGTTAAAATAGTCCAAGTGACTACAGGGGCTCAATCTTAACTTTATCAAAAGTTATATACATTTTCGGTTTGACTGTATATGTGAATAAAAGCCTGAATGAAATCTGCTCATCAATATTAAACGGCTCGATTCGTATGGATTTATTTCACAACATATTTTTGACCTTTGAAGCCATTTGACAAAGATAATGGAGAATGACATCATGTTCTTGGTGTAATTAGTTGTCTAATCTGATAATACGGTGTCAAAACTAAAATAAACCGACACGTTACACAATATCAGAGCCGCTATTAAGGGTTTACGGTCATAGCGGGATTAGTGAGTGATGTAATCCATAACAATGACTTATGAATCTGGCACAGAAAGGGTTAACCGCGGGTAATCTCACTCAAACCACAACACACACACAAGCTGGAGGATGCTGACGTCACTTGACAAGTATGGGATCAATTAAACACACACACACACACACACAACAAACCCTTATGGTCTGAAACTTTTCCTCTCATCATTCTCTTTCAAGAGCTAAATATGGAAATACAGTCAAATGAACTCCAACTTCAGTTCATCTCTCTCACACACACACATCTAAAAACGAGTGGCGAATCGAGATGGCCACTTATTTCACAATCTCCAACAACAAACTCATAAAGTGCCTGTAATCCTGAAAAACACTAGTTATTATAACCCGTGGCTTAATTAAAAGTTTCCTCTAAAGCGCTCTAGCAGAAAATAATGCCTTCTTACACATTCCCCTCAAGTGTGTGTGTGAGTGCTACATCGAAGTGTTATTGTGAATATAGTTATATTCAATACAGTGTGTTTCAACCAAATCAACCAAATTTCAGAAACTTTGAAACCCATTACTGAAAACTAAACTCATGCTTTTTGCACTTAAAGAGATATGACTCTGAAGAATACATATAATGTTTAAACTAGTAAACTACACATATATCTAGTTTCCCTCTATCAGAAGAATTGCATAAAACACACCAAGCTCTGTGTAGAAATAAAACGATGATTTGATGTTTCCACATTCGTTAGATCCCTGTAATTTGGCTCCAAATCTCAGGGGAAAACTGTCATTTTGACCCTCCTCTCCAATATAGTGGATTTAATATTTGTGACATTTAATATTTTGGCTTTCTGCTTCATTTATACATTTCTTTCACCAGACAAAAAAATAATCAAAATCAAAAATAAATGGCTCGGGCACTTCTGGTTGAGTTAGCATGGAATGACCCAAATCTAAATGGTCGTAAAAAGTTGAAGTTTTGAGATCTGTATGAAAAATAACACATTGAAACGACTTAATTAGCAAAATGGAAACAAAACATTTCAACTGTGATCCATGAAACGCAGGCTGGTTATAATCCTTAGCTATATATTGTTGCTTTGAATGGTTACGTACACAAATATTAAACACAATTGAATTAAAAAAAAACCTTACTATCTTTAACAAATTAGGCTAATTGATTAATACACTAGAAGATAAGGTTCGAAAATAAGCAGAGATTGGAATTTTCACAAGAATGGAGCGTGATTCTGACCAATCAGAACTCAGGAGTGGAGCTCTGCTGGCTCCTGATTGGCCGATACAATGTTCCAAGCGTTCCAAGCCACAACAGAATACTCAAATAGACTAAATAAATATATTAGGTGAATAAATAATATATTTTCCTTTACAGTAAAAAGCCTTGAGTCAATCCCTGTCATGACACACTAGGCCAAACCCTTTCTAAACAAAACGGGTTGTTGATTTAGCAAAAGGCTGATTAGTGGTGACTGCAAACTGATCAATAAAGAGCTGTCAGCTAATGAAATCAATAATAATCAGTTTCACTGCAAACATGATCACTACTGCATTTTACCAAATTATCATTTTCACCGATTTCTGCCACAAGATGATAAGTCGAAATTGACATGTCATAATTATGAGATGAAATTGACATATTGTGAGTCATAACAATTGAGATAATAGTCGAAATTATGACTTACTCATCATAATCAGAATTAAGTCATATAGTTATGAGAATAAAGTTGAAATTAAGATAAGTCTTAAATTCATTTGATGTGAATTTCGATTTCCTATGTTACCATTTTGAACCATTTTTACGACAGTTAGTTATGACATTGAATTGTGATGTTTCTACTGCCATAATTGTGATTATGAGAATAAAATTGAAAATGAGAAATTCAGTTTAATTTCGAATAAAAACCATTTGAAATTTTCATCTCCTATTCATATTAGTACATCACAGTTTCATAATTATAAGCTATTTTCTAATACGGGCTTTTATAATTCGCTTGTACACAGAAGGAATTCGAAGTGAAGCGAGTGACTGAAACGCGTTCACACCTGATTGAGATCCTGGTCCGTCAGCAGATGCAGTTCTCGAGGCTTGAAGCAGTTCTGACATTTGCTTTTGTTGAAAATGTTCGCTTGAAATTTCCTACACGTGTTTTCCTTCGCACTCGACATCGTATTCCTGTGTTTGTGCGCGTCTCAAAATCCCAACAGCGACAAGAAGACCGTAATAATCCCGATGCTCTTTCATCCGATTCTTGACACGCAAATCATGATCAGCAGCTTTTTTTACACCTCGATATCTCCCGTCTTTGCGGACTAGTCCAACAACAGTGTAGTTTATATAAGCAGATCTCAGGGTAATGATGTGGTTGGGTTCATGGCCTGCCTCACAAAGCGACTCTCTAATCTCATTTCTGCGCGAATCA
This sequence comes from Cyprinella venusta, assembly GCA_038021265.1. Lineage (NCBI taxonomy): Eukaryota > Metazoa > Chordata > Actinopteri > Cypriniformes > Leuciscidae > Cyprinella > Cyprinella venusta. The sequence goes on from CM075877.1 coordinate 32,892,467, forward strand.
ATGCTGGAATTGTGCAAGCGGTAAACAAAGCGATTATTTCACGTGTTCCTCGGCGAAAATTAAACTGGATCTTCTAGGAGGTGATGAAAAAAGGGAAAAACTGGAGGTATATCCTGGTTTTTAATCCCAAAGGCAAATTCTCTCTCCGGCTCGAAGTTTAACGTTAGTTAGCGTCAGTTAGCTCGCTAATAATCAAGCCTCTCCCGCTGCTCGTTTAGCGGAGCTTTAAAAATCCCTCTGTTCGGTGAACCTGACATTTTATCCTCCTCCGGTTCCGTACATGTCTTCTCTCAGACGTTACGGCTCCATGGTCTGCGATAAACGCCTGGTTTGAAGGGTTTTCCAGGGCGAACAGGGTCTGTTTTCTCTCCCCTCAGCCGCGCTCGAGCTTTCCCAATGGAGGGAGGTCGCGAGCCGCTGCTGGAATTTCCTCTGATCTCGCGAGAGCAGGACTGATCTCGAGATATGTGGCCCCTACTGAGGGAGCATGGAGGAATGTTCCCTCAAAAGCGCACAGAAGTCATGATGATGTCATACACATTTTAATTATGAGGAAAACGTTGAAATTATGACATACTAAATCCTCGAAAAATTATGTTTTTTTTTTTTTTTATTTTGTCATAATTTCACTTTTCATCTAGCAAGTCATAATTTCAATTTTTTTTGTCAGAACTATGGATTTTTAAGTCATACTTTCTACTTTTTGTGTCATAATTTTGACTTTTTTTGTCACAATTGACTTTTTTTTAAAGTCATACTTTCGACTTTTTGTCTGATAATTATACCAGCATTATATAATTTCAATTTTTGTCTCAAAATTATGACTTTTTGTCTCATATTCTTTTTACATAATTATGACTCCAGTCATAATTTCTACTTTTTGTCATAATTACTATTTTTAAATATCATTATTGACTTTCTAAATCATATCTGTAGCTAATATCAAATTTTTTCCTCATAATATTGACTTTGCATTTTATGTTATAATTGGGACTATTTAAGTCATAATTTCTACTTTTTGTCTCATAAATCTGACTGACCATGACAATTTCTGACATGATTATGACTTTTTTTTAAGTCATACCTGTAGCTATTTTCAACTTTTTGTCTCTTAATTATGATTTACCAAAGTGTAAAATTCAAACGAATTTACATTAAGATGGGATCTGGAGTTAAAAGGAAATATATATATATATATTGTATATATATATATATATATATATATATATATATATATATATATATATATATATATATATATATATATATATATTATATATATATATATATTGTAATTATGCAAATCGAAAATGGAAACCTTTTACTTTCTATAAAGACAACATTTTCACAAAACTCCACCTTTGCTATAAACATCAGTCATTTCAATACAATATAAAATTTGATGAAGTATTTATTATTATAATGTATTTGATGCATGCATTTTCACAACAACAACAAAAAAAAAACATTAAACTGAACATTAATTTCTTTTTTTTTAAATGGTTTGATCTTTGAGTTCCATTCAAGAATATATTTTTCTGGAAAAAAATGTTTGACTTGACAATTCTTTGAAACCCAGTATAATATATATATATATATATATATATATATATATATATATATATATATATATATGCATTTAACAATATTTTACATATGTATTATCAATAAATAACCCTAAACCGAACTAAACCTAACCATAACTCTATTTCTGAAGGACAGCTTGAAATAATGTTTCATGAAGTCAGTGTGTGTGTGTGTGTGTGTGTGTGTGTGTGAGATGCCTCTCCACATGCCTTCAGTGTTCACACACACACACACACACACGCGCTATTAAAAGAGAGTTTCCCGGCTGAATGAAGGAGGACGACAGGCTTCAGTCGGTTACAGGAAAGCAACACACACATTTGCACTGAACTCCGGCTTAACTCTTTACGCTCACTGTAAGTACACTGAGAATTACACTGATTACGCTCACCCGAGGCTTCCTGCGGTTCACACTATATGTATTTATATATGTTTATATTTATCTGTATATATATCCGCATTGTAACCTGTGCCTGCTGCTTGTGTTGGACTGAAATGTTGTGTTTAAATGCAGCTTGTTGGTTAAATCATGACATGAACAGTGATGAGGAACGTCATTATTCCCTCACGCATGTCCAAATATGAGCTTCTTCTGTGTCGAGTGTCAGTGATATTTATAGAGCATGTCTCAGACCCTGGGAATACTGACACACATTATACTGTACAGATGATCAGATCTGTTCACAATCATTTCTCAAAACAAAAGCATTTCATGGCACTTGGTCAACATTCAGAATCGTGTGGTTTATATATTAATGCACACGAGACAGAAACATGAAGCCATTCACTTTAGTGGTATACACACTTTACAATAAGGAGCATTAGTGAACATGAACTAATAATAATGGACAATACTTCATCAGCATTTATTAATCTTAGGTAGGGCTGTCAAAACGATTAATCGCGATTAATCGCATCCAAAATAAAAGTTTGTGTTTACATAATATATATGGGTGTACTGTGTATAATTATTTTATATATATATATATATATATATACGCACACATGCATGTATATTTAAGAAAAAAAATTATTTATATATATAAAATATTTATATTTATATTAGGGCTGTCAAAACGATTAATCGTGATTAATCGCATCCAAAATAAAAGTTTGTGTTTACATAATATATGTGGGTGCATTGTGTATAATTATTATATATATATAAATACACACACATGCGTGTATATTTAAGAAAAAAAATTATTTATATATATAAAATATTTATATTTATATTAGGGCTGTCAAAACGATTAATCGTGATTAATCGCATCCAAAATAAAAGTTTGTGTTTACATAATATATGTGGGTGCACTGTGTATAATTATTTTGTATATATATAAATACACACACATGCATGTATATTTAAGAAAAAAAATAGTATTTATATATAAAATATTTATATTTATATATAAAATAAATTATATATAAATCCATATACAGAATATACATGAAAATATTTCTTAAATATATACAAGCATGTGTGTGTGTTTATATATCTAAAATAATTATATAATAATAAATACCGTTATGTTAGTTAATACATAACGCTAAGCCACCCCCCATTTTGGCGGGCTGTGATGCGTAGAGGGCCCTCATTGGGCGTGACATCACACGTGAGGTTGCAGCAGTTGCCGCAGGGCAGCCAATGGGCACGCAAGATATCCTGCTCTAGGTCTGCTGGACTGCAGTGACAATAAATGAAAAATTAAGGATAATTTTTTGGCTTCAATATCTCGAGAAAAGATGATTTTACCCGTAGCGTAAGCAACTTATGCAATACGAGAGAACCTCTTGTAAGACAGCCTATACCCACATTGTAAAGTGTCAATCCCTGCATGGCTTCAGGACTGTGGTGTGTGTGTGTGTGTGTGTGTGTGTGTCCTGCAGATGGGTGTCCCGTCCGTCATGGTTCTGCCGCTGCTGATCGTCCTGTTCGCCGGACTCTACTATCTCTACAACGAGGTCATGCGCTTCATGTCCAAGTCCACGGTGCGGAACCGAGTGGTGGTGATCACCGACGCCGTGTCCGGGATGGGAAGTGGTAATGGTTCATTAACACTCCATTAATCACTTATTCACCGCAGAATTAAACAAAGCCAGTATAATTTTTACTATATTTTAGTTTGACAATGTGTCTTGTTTTCTATTTTTAGGGGATTTTACTGTACTAAATTATATTTGTGCCGTAGCTAATCCATTTCTTCACTTTTTGGTGAAGTCTCGGTCTGGTGTTGATCTGTGTTGGTCTGGTGTTGTTCAGAGTGTGCCAGGCTGTTCCACGCGGGCGGGGCGAGGCTGGTTCTGTGCGGGCCCAGCTGGGACAAACTCGAGTCTCTGTACGATTCGCTGAGCAGTGGATCAGACCCCAGTAAAGTGAGTATGACAGTACAGCACAGAACTCAATCTTACAGGGATAGTTCATCCAAGAAATGAAAATTAGCCCATGATTTACACACCCTCATACTAGGTGTATATGACATTCTTCTTCAGACGAATACAATCAGAGTTGCATTAAAAAAATGTCCTGGGTCTTCCAAGTTGGGCTTAGACTTAGTGGAATCCGTATGTTCATTTGGCCGGAAGCAAGTTATTCTTCTTACACAAACGCATGGCTTCAGAAGGCCTTTATTAACCCCTGGAGCCTGTGGAGCACTTTTATGATGGACAGATGCACTTTTATGATGGATAGATGTACTTTTATGATGGACAGATGCACTTTTATGATGGACAGATGCACTTTTATGATGGATAGATGCACTTTTATGATGGACAGATGCACTTTTATGATGGATAGATGCACTTTTATGATGGACAGATGCACTTTTATGATGGATAGATGTACTTTTATGATGGATAGATGCACTTTTATGATGGATAGATGTACTTTTATGATGATAAATGCACTTTTATGATGGACAGATGCACTTTTATGATGGATAGATGCACTTTTATGATGGACAGATGCACTTTTATGATGGACAGATGCACTTTTATGATGGACAGATGCACTTTTATGATGATAGATGCACTTTTATGATGGATAGATGTACTTTTATGATGGACAGATGCACTTTTATGATGGACAGATGCACTTTTATGATGGACAGATGCACTTTTATGATGATAGATGCACTTTTATGATGGATAGATGTACTTTTATGATGGATAGATGCACTATTATGATGATAGATGCACTTTTATGATGGACAGATGCACTTTTATGATGGATAGATGTACTTTTATGATGATAAATGCACTTTTATGATGGACAGATGCACTTTTATGATGGACAGACGCACTTTTATGATGGATAGATGCACTTTTATGATGGATAGATGTACTTTTATGATGATAAATGCACTTTTATGATGGACAGATGCATTTTTATGATGACAGATGCACTTTTATGATGGATAGATGTACTTTTATGATGGATAGATGTACTTTTATCATGGATAGATTCACTTTTATGATGATAGATGTACTTTCATGATGGATAGATGCACTTTTATGGACTTCAAAACAGAAACGGCCATTCACTGCTATTATAAATCTTGTAAGAGCCAGGATATTTTTTAATGTAACTCTGATTGTATTCATCTAAAAGATGAATGTCATATAAATCTAAGGTGACTTCAGTGTGAGTAAATCATTTTTGGGTGAACTAACCCTTAAACATCAGAATGGCTTCACGTTCTCACTTTGATCATGCAGTCTCTTCACTTTCAGGGTTTTTTAGTTGAAACCGTGTCTGTGTCTCTGTCAGCGTTTCTTCCTCTGTCATGAACAATAGCAGGATTTCCTGACAGCTGAATGTCCACGAGTCTCTTGAAACGCTGTTCCTCTCTTCTGCATCACAAACAACACGTTAACTATTTATTTGGCCAAAATCACATACTGCCACGAGCAATGGTTACACTTACAAATGCTATTAAAAAGTCAAACCTATTAAATTATGACAGTGTATAAAGACATTAATCATTAAAAGCACTCACTGCCAGGCTAATATGATCAAAGAACACAGCAGAAAATAATGTTGGTCCAGTAAAGATATATAAATATTTACAAAAATATTTTCCTTTTTTTACAATATATATATATATATATATATATATTTAATTAATTTACATTTAATTAAATATATTAAAATATTTCATATATTTGTTTATATATATAAATATAAATATATATATCATTATATAAATATTTTATATTATATATATATATATTGTTTATTTTAAAATAGTAATATAAAATATATTAAAATATTAATATGAAATATTTTAATATATTTAATTAAATGTAAATTAATTAAATATATATAATAAAATATTAATAATAATTACATATAAATTAAAATATATTTTACAAGTAATGCAAGTATATATATATATATATATATATATATATATAAGATTATAATTTTTTAAAATATATATCACTGTACAAAAATTTAAGATTGGTAATATTTTTAATGTTTTTGAAAGAAGTTGCTTCTAAAGTCTCTTATTTGATCAAAAAATACAGTAAAAACATTAATATTGTGAAATAACGTGAACTGTTTTCTATTTTAAATTGTAATTTGTAATTGAAAGTTTTATTTCTTTTATTACTGACCCCAAAGATGACTCAAAGATAATCTGGTTTCCTTCTATCCGTCCTCCCGGGTCCACAGACCTTCACACCGAAGCTGGTCCTGCTGGACTTCAGCGACACGGAGAGCCTGTCGGACTCGATCGCGGAGATCTGCGAGTGTTACGGGTGTGTGGACGTGCTGATCTGCAACAGCAGCATGAAGGTCAAAGCACCCGTGCAGGATCTCTCCCTGGAGATGGACAAAACCGTCATGGACGTCAACTACTTCGGGCCCATCACGCTGGCCAAAGGTACACTGCAGAACATGATCGCGATTTAAAGGAGTAGTTCACTTAAAAAACACTTTTGCTGATAATTTACTCACCCACGTGTCATCCAAGATGTCCATGTCTTTCTTTCTTCAGTGGAAAAGAAATTAAGGTTTTTGATGAAAACATTCCAGGATTTTCTCCATATAATGGACTTCAATGGGGTCCAAACGGTTCAAGGTCCAAAAGACAGTTTCAGTGCAAACTACAAACTGTTCAAAGGGCTTTAAACGACTCCAGACGATGAATAAGGGTCTTATCAAGCGAAACGATCGCTCATTTAATAAATAAATAACAAAGTTTAAGTTTTATAAGCTCAAACACTCGCGTTCGGGACTCTCTTGTTCATCAAAATGAACAAATCTTTTTTTCGAGTCATGACTCGAAGGGTCCTTGATAAGACCCTTATTCATCGTCTGGAGTCGTTTAAAGCCCTTTGAACAGTTTGTAGTTTGCACTGAAACTGTCTTTTGGACCTTGAACTGTTTGGTCCCCATTGAAGTCCATTATAAGGAGAAAATCCTGGAATGTTTTCATCAAAAACCTTAATTTCTTTTCGACTAAAGAAAGAAAGACATGGACATCTTGGATGATAATAAATAAATAAAATGCTACGGTGATAAACTGTTAATTGGTTAACAGAAAGTTTATGTTGAATAACTGCGATAGATCTAACCAAATACATGCAATGTTATTTTACAGTAAAATACTGTTAAATTTACAGGTTTTGGAAGTGAAATATGAACGATTTAAAATTGACCATGTGTGTTACCATGATGGTGTCAGTAGTGTAGTATCTGTCAGTAGTGACCTGTGATTGATCATGTGACTCCCATCTCCACTGTGATTGGTGGTTGTCAGTCTATAACAAAAGAAATATTAATATTTCAATGGAACTGTAAATTAACATTACATCAGATAGAACTTTTTTTATACAGTAAATTTAAGTTACGTCTGTAAAACCCTAAAATGTTGCTACCGTATTTTTACGGTAAATTTCTAGCAAACACACCTGCCGTTTTTTAACCGTAAATTTATCAGATGTTTTTCCAGCGTGGCCGTGGTTTACTGGTGGAATGATGATAAACGAGCTGCTTGTTTGTTGCAGGCGTCCTGCCGTTGATGATCACTAGACGGACGGGTCAGTTTGTGTTGGTCAACAGCATCCAGGGGAAACTGGCTCTCCCGTTCCGGACCTGCTGTGAGTCACTCAAACACCTTCACATTTATGCCTGTAGGCTAGACTCTTTCCTTCCTGGTCAATTTTGATGTGTGTGTGTTGAAGACGCTGCCTCCAAACATGCGGTCCAGGCGTTCTTTGACTGTCTGAGAGCGGAGGTGGAGGAGTACGGGATCTCCGTCAGCACCATCAGCCACACCTTCATCAACGCCACGCCCACTGAGGCCACCGAAGCCCCGCCCACCAAAGCCCCGCCCACCAACCCCCTCTGGGCCTGTGAGTGAAGCGTCCGTCACTGACTCGCTGTCAGGAACACACAATTACCTGACGTTAGTTGTTCGGTTTGTAAAGTAAAAATGCCGGAATACACCCTTTTGTACACCTGGTTCCGGACACACCTGTGCTGAAAATGAACAATAATTGAGTCACGCACCTTCTGTTGGATACACACCTTCAAAAACACAGTCAACAAGATTAGAAGGGATCATTACAGAGTGCTGCAGGTAGAAGTGATTCATGATTTTCAGTGAAGTGTGCAGAAAAAATGTACACACACACACACAACTGTTTTCCTGAATGGATATTCAATATATGTGTATATATATATATATATATATATATATATGAAGAGTTCAGATGCAAAAGCCTCTAAATGCCATTTGAAATTTTCTTCTAAAATGATCATTTTTATCAAGCTTGTATATTTAAGTTCAGTAATTTCACTTAAATGGCAATGAAGATTACCTATTAATTGTCATTTAAGTGAAATTACTGAAATTAAATATACAAGCTTGATAAAAATGGTCATTTTAGAAGTAAATTTCAAACGGCATTTAGAGGCTTTTGCATCTGAACTCTTCATATATATCAACCTCAAAACTAAGTCTCGCTTAAAAATTCTTTATTTTATATATATATATATATATATATATATATATATATATATATATATATATATATATATATATATATATATATAAATATATATATGCACACACACATATTTTTCCTGCATACTTCAATGAAAATGGTGAATATATATATGAATACATTCTATATGTATTAGGGCTGTCAAATGATTCATCGCGATTAATCGCATCCAAAATAAAAGTTTGTGTTTACATAATATATATGGGTGCATTGTGTATAATTATTATATATATATAAATACACACACATGCTTGTATATTTTAATGTATATAATGTACATAGATTTATATATAATTTATATCATATATAAATATCAATATTTTATATATAAATATTTTTTTGAAATATACAGGTATGTGTGTGTATTTATATATATATAATAATTATACACAGTGCACCCACATATATTATGTAAACACAAACTTTTATTTTGGATGCGATCAATCGCGATGAATCGTTTGACAGCCCTAATATATATATATATATATATATATATATATATATATATATATATATATATTAATAATGAAAAACTGAAAAAATAAAGAAATAAAGAAAAGTTTTATCAATCAAATTGCTAAAAAATGGTAGGCTATATGACAAAATTTTAGCATAAAAAAATCATGTTCAGAACATTTGTGCAGGTTTTGAACAATAAATGGTCTGGAAAACATTAAACTAATCTATAAAAAAAAAATTAAAATTGCAATCCCAGAATGCACTGCGACAAGCTCAGGCGGTAAAATAGAAAGCAGACGATTCAAGAGAATGTTTAAATGTATTCATTTCTGACAAGTATTGACCCAATTAGACCCAACTATTTGTCATTTTATGTTCATGAGAGGATCAGTTAGTTTCTTAGCTGTATCAGATTCTATTGGCATCAGCAGTGTGAAGCACAGACTCCATCAGACGTGTAGTTTAATTGTGATTTGGATCCGAAAGTTTCCCTCAGTCATTCAGAGTGTGTGGAACGTGACGTCACTGCGTCCCCTCTATAAAGACTGTCAGTTACATCGTTACACCACCAGGTGGAGACATGTGACTTGTCATTGAATCATTCATTCAAATGATTCAATTCGTTCAAAAACACAGTAGAGAAACATGTGAGTGAGTCATTGAATCATTTAAAAAAATAATCAAATTAAATCAAATTATTTTTTTACATAGACTGCAGCAATTAACATTTCGTCAAAACCTTTAATAATGTTATTTTGTTTAGTCGTCCGGGAGAATCGTGATCTCTGTTTTAAATCGTGATTCTCTACTTGTTCACTTCATCTCTGGATTTGAGTATAAGCAAGTTTACAAAAAATTACACTTACATTAAAGGTACTTTTTCGGAAAACAAGTCTATATCTTATCCACTGTTGTTTCTCGAGTACATTTAAGGATTTTAATTAAATATTTTTACCGAAAAGACAAGACTTGCTTACTAAAAAAAGAAACAAACAAAAAAAAACAGCATTTTATTTCATCTAGTTAAGAACATGATGATGGGCTAAAATAACTAACTGAAATAAAAATGAAGGCTGTGTTTCGGAATGACTGATGTGTTTCTCGAGTGTATTTTGTGTGTAAAAAACTGTAAAGAAAGGCCTGTGGTCCTGTGATGGTAAAGCGCGATCGACCCGCTGTGTTTCAGATATCTCCAGCTGGCTGCACACCCACGGCGTGAGTCCCGGGAGTCTGGCGCGGGAGATCGTGAGGACGGTGGACCGGCAGAAGCGCGAGGTGCTGCTCGCGCACCCGGTGCCGTGGCTCGCGCTGCTCACGCGCGCTCTGGTGCCCGGATGCTTCTTTGCGGTGGCGTCCGCGGGCGTGAGGGACGGGGCGGCCGAGCAGCTCAAGTAGATGGACGGAAAGATTTAAAGAGGTGGATTTAAATTTCACTTTTCTAAATTTAGTTGGTGTGTAATGTTCCTGTTTGAGCATAAACATCTGCAAAGTTACAACGCTCAAACTTCAAAGCAAAGGGAGATATTTATTTTACAGAAATTGCTTTTTAAGGACTACAACAGAGTGGTCGTGACATCACTAAGCCTAAAATTTACATAAGCCCCGCCCCCGTGAACACGATTTATAAATTATCATGACAGAATATGCTAATCAATGACTAGAAGGTAGTTAACACCACATCAGCTGCATAAACTCATCAACTAACCGTTGAAATGTTGTTGTCACTTCTTCTTCTTGACTTCGGTTTGAACATAACAGGCTAAAAGTTTTTAAATATTTCAGTGTGTTATTAGACAGGTATTACTACGCTATCTCAAAATCAATTCGTAAGAGTGATTAAAAAGTGGCTAATTCGTACTAATTCATACGACCTCACTCGTACGAATTCGTACGATTTGTCCAAACCCACGTGATGGGTAGGTTTAGGGGCGGGGTCAGGGGTAGGTCATTCGTACGAATTCATACGAATTGGCCAATGCGTAAAATATGTACGATTTAGCGAAAATCATTCTAATTGTTACGAATTAGCCACCTCGTAAAATTCGTACGAATTCTTGTGAGATCGGGTTGGTTATTACCACACAGACACACACACACACACTTTTGAAGTTCCGCCCACAGTGGACAGACACAAAATTTGCATTTAAAGGGATTTGCATTTCTCATTTGCATTTAAAGGGACAGACACATAAAAGAGACTGTCAAAAGTGACTATTTTAACATATATAAATATCTGTGGGGTGTTTATTCACACACACACACACACACACACACACACACTGGGGACATCCGAGACTTGGGCATTAGACCACCCCTTTAAATGATAGATCTCCCTGTATTTCCACTGCTCATGTTTTCCTACATGTTATGTTTAAATATGGACTCATTTGCATATTTGAAGCCAGGTTCATAATTGGTCTATTCGTAAAATCATGTTCTATAAATCAGGCGAATGATGTATGAACAAACTTTCAGAAGATAGGAATAAAATGTTTGTGTAAATCAACTTCGAAAATCGAAAAATACAGATGTAAACAATAAAGCTTGTGCTGTGACATTATTTGAGTGGTATTCTATAACAACTGCCCTCTTTGAATGTTTTAAACATCAGAAGTGTAATACATATTTTAAAATAGTAGCCTATAATATAAATCCGTGTGTTCATGCTTTCCCCCATTCATCTGAAGGGCAGAAGTGTCCCTGTTCACTATGAAGGGCTCATCATGCCCCCTACAGGCCACCGGAGGAACACCAGCACTGCTGTCCTGCAGAGGGCGCCAGAGCCAAACACACACTGACGGATCAATGAAACACACAACAGACACACACACACACACGTGCTTGATGAGGCGGACTGAACTCACTGCGTCAGGCTTTCATAAAGCATATCAATAATACATGCCAAACATGTCCATTATATAATGTAACTGTGTTATTGCCGTACATACGGGACATTTAAAACACAAACAACAAGGCTTATTGAATTATGATTTGCAGTCAACTGCGACTTATATGTAAGTTGTTGGAAATTTGTTAATGTCTAAATGATCTAGGGCTGCATATTTATATTATGACTATATATTTGCCAACGTTTTTGTTTTCAAAGTGATCTAGTGTTTATAATGAGCTGAGAGGCGTTATATAGTCCGGGTGATGATGATATCGTTCCCCGTGTGAGTGTGTGGAGCCGTCGGGGCATGATGTCACAGCGTGATTCATGAGTTTTTACAGTAACTTCGCTAATATTTTCAGAACCTTGATGTCATTTTTCACAACTCTAGACACAAAACTCACAACCAATGATCAAAATGCACACTTTCAAAACTTTAACCCTTTTCTCAATCGCTTGGATACAATAAACTTTGATCATTTGTTCAACATAAATCAAAATATGTTTCTGTGTGTGTTTCTGTTTAAGTGTGTGTGTGTGTTTGTGTGTGTGTGTGTGTGTGTTTCTGTGTTTCTGTGTGTGTTTGTGTATTTCAGTGTGTGTTTGTGTATTTCTGTGTGTGTTTGTGTATTTCAGTGTGTGTTTGAGTGTGTGTTTCAGTGTGTGTTTCTGTGTGTGTTTGAGTGTTTCAGTGTGTGTTTGTGTGTTTCTGTATTTCAGTGTGTGTTTGTGTATTTCAGTGTGTGTTTGTGTGTGTGTATTTCAGTGTGTGTTTGTGTGTGTGTATTTCAGTGTGTGTTTGTGTTTTTCAGTGTGTGTTTCTGTATTTCAGTGTGTGTTTCTGTGTGTGTTTGAGTGTTTCAGGGTGTGTTTCTGTATTTCAGTGTGTGTTTGAGTGTTTCAGTGTGTGTTTGTGTGTTTCTGTATTTCAGTGTGTGTTTCTGTGTGTGTTTGAGTGTTTCAGGGTGTGTTTCTGTATTTCAGTGTGTGTTTGTGTGTGTGTATTTCAGTGTGTGTTTGTGTGTTTGTGTGTGTGTATTTCAGTGTGTGTTTGTGTTTTTCAGTGTGTGTTTCTGTATTTCAGTGTGTGTTTCTGTGTGTGTTTGAGTGTTTCAGGGTGTGTTTCTGTATTTCAGTGTGTGTTTGTGTGTGTGTATTTCTCTGTGTGTTTGTGTTTGTGTGTGTGTATTTCAGTGTGTGTTTGTGTTTTTCAGTGTGTGTTTCTGTATTTCAGTGTGTGTTTGTGTTTTTCAGTGTGTGTTTCTGTTTTTCAGTGTGTGTTTGTGTGTTTCTCTGTATTTCAGTGTGTGTTTGAGTGTTTCAGTGTGTGTTTGTGTGTTTCTGTATTTCAGTGTGTGTTTGAGTGTTTCAGTGTGTGTTTGTGTGTTTCTCTGTATTTCTGTGTGTGTTTGAGTGTTTCAGTGTGTGTTTGTGTGTTTCTGTATTTCAGTGTGTGTTTCTGTGTGTGTTTGAGTGTTTCAGGGTGTGTTTCTGTATTTCAGTGTGTGTTTGTGTGTTTAAGTGTGTGTTTGTGTGTTTCTGTATTTCAGTGTGTATTTCAGTGTGTGTTTGTGTATTTCAGTGTGTGTTTCTGTATTTCAGTGTGTGTTTCTGTATTTCAGTGTGTGTTTGTGTTTCAGTGTGTGTTTCTGTGTTTCAGTGTGTGTTTAAGTGTGTGTTTGTGTGTTTCTGTATTTCAGTGTGTATTTCAGTGTGTGTTTGTGTATTTCAGTGTGTGTTTGTGTGTTTCAGTGTGTGTTTGAGTGTTTCAGTGTGTGTTTGTGTATTTCTGTGTGTGTTTGAGTGAGAGGACATTGTTGAGGATGAGTAATACACTCTGAGCCAGTAATAATCCCGTATGAAAGATGCTGCTGAAACACAGAGGTCAGATGCCTGACGGCACACACACACACACACACACACTCACGTCACTCACACACACAGCGCTGTAATGAACTCAGTCTGTTATGTTGTTATGTAAATTGGCGGATGAGAAGGTCCTCGACTGGAGTTGAGTCCAGCTGGCCTCCGCGAGTCCTGATGCGACGGGTCACTCACTCCACGGGGATCTGACCCGCTCACACACACACACACACACACACACACACACACACACAGCTGAATGGATCATGCTAATTCACCGCACCTTATGTGTGAACATTAACATTCGACTGGAAAGTGACACAAACGTATTAGTGAGTCTCATGTGAGGCAGATCTGCGTCTATAAGCTGAGCCGAGCGCTCTTCACAACACAACTACGGCAAGACGTTTGTAAAGATACCCTTCAGAGATAAAGACCGAACACGTGACACACACACGCATGACGTCACCGTTTACACACATTCACATTGGTGTAGTTTACATTGTTTTACAAAACTTGCACTTTACAACGGCGCTGTCGTGAAAATGAACGACCAAACGCATAAAATGTTTTCGGTTTTTAGTTTTAACGGCACCTCAGTCGCTTGTTGTGGATTTGTTGTGTTCAAGTTAAGCTTGATAATGTTTATTAAGAATCACACAGGAATAATGTGTACTTGTTTGTACACTCAAAAACAAACAGTGAAGCACTTACAAAGGAAGTAAACCTCAAAAATATGACTTACAAAAGAGCGCATGACAACATGTGTATAAACACTGATCTGTGTAGATGGATGGATGGATGGATGGACGGATGGATGGATGAATGGATGAATAAAATATTCCTTTTTAAAGTGATGGTGTCTGATCAGTGTCTTCATGAAGCCTGTGCTGTATAATGGAGTGATGTCTGACTCCAGATCTGCAGTGTGTGTGTGTGTCAGACGATTAAAGGTTTTCCTCATCCTCTGTCATTCTGTCCTGGTGTTTTGGTGAATGGCCTACTAAATAAACGCTGAGTGTGTGATGGAGTGAGCGAGAGACGCTGAAACACGAGCTTCTGCTGAATGGGGGATGTGTGTGTGTGTGTGTGTGTGTGTGTGTGTGCAATCTTGTATGAAGAAAGGAGCCTCTTATTAATATTTAAAGGCTACATTTATTGTCAGCTCGTCGCTTTAATGAATCCCTGCCGATCCAGCTCACACACCTACCTCACACACACACACTGAATGTCCTGGTGTGTGTGTCGCGGTCGGATGGGTGTCCTCATGGAAGCTGGAGACTCTCGATCCGCAGATCTTCATCTCAGGTTGGGGTTAATCTGCAACACACGGCAGATGAGATCGGCTTTATTCATCTTTCATTTCCGAGAGAGTCGCTGAGACTCTGTTATTTAAAGTCTGTGTGTGAGTGTATTTACTGACGGTTTCACGTGTACATCATCATCATCATCATCATCAACATCATTTTCTATAGCGCCTTAAAAGGTTATATCTCACAGCGCTTCACAAACATAAGAAAAAAATGTAAAAACAGTTTACAATAAGGAGCATTAGTGAACATGAGCTAATAATGAACAATACTTCATCAGCATTTATTAATCTCAGTTCATATTAATCTCAATGATTGAACTGAACTGGTCCAGAGAAACGTGTTTCATCCACAGGACTCTGACAGCAGACACTAATGAAGTCTCTCTCTCTCTGCCTTCAGTCTTGTGTTAATGATGCTCCACTAATTACAGCATTAATTACACTAATGGCAGACATTATGACGGACACAGAAAACTGAATCACTCCATCCAAACAAAGGGAATCTGATGCCTGCGTTCAGCCTTTCCTTTCAGCAACTAAACTAAATTAAACTAAACTATAAACTAAACTAAAAACTATACTAAACAACAAAACTAAACTAAAAACCAAACTAAAAACTAAACTAAACAACGAAAATAAACTAAACTAATAACTAAACTAAAAACTAAACTAAAAACTAAACTGAACTAAACTAAAAACTAAACAACTAAACTAAACAGCTAAACTAAACTTTCTATCTCTAAAAAAGAGAGCCATTATCATGAACTTTAATGCCATTTGATTTGAAATCACGAATTTACAATTGAGATAAAACAAAATTTTAACTTCAATTTAAATATACAAAAACAAATAATAATACAAATGTGAAAATAAAACCATACATAAAAATAAATAAAATTAGATAAAATTAAAATAAAATTAATTAAAATAATAAATATCAGACAGACAGATTATATGTAGATAGATCGTAACCTATATTATATTAGGGCTGTCAAACGCATCCAAAATAAAAGTTTGTTTTTACATAATATATGTGGGTGCACTGTGTATAATTATTTTGTATATATAAATACACACACATGCATGTATATATATTTAAGAAATATTTTCATGTATATTCTGTATATAGATTTATATATAATTTATATTATATATAAATATAAATATTTTACATATACATAATATTTTTTTCTTAAATATACATGCATGTGTGCTTGTTTATATATATATAATAATTATACACAGTGCACCCACATATATTATGTAAAAACAAACTTTTATTTTGGATGCGATTAATCGTTTGACAGCCCTAATATATATATATATAGTTTCTAGAATAGCTGAATCTGTAACACTTGACTGTAGGGAGGTCAGCCGGTCTGAAGTGTATTTCTGTTTGTTTATGTTTTGTGTATGGATTATGTATTATAATGTATTTATTAATGTTATGTATTCCTCTT